>CAUYRT010022797.1:0-87604 GCA_963574885.1 Lepilemur ruficaudatus
AATAGAAAGAAATTAATTGGCCAACTAAAAATATATAGAAAAAATTAGCCGGGCATGGTGGCACATGCCTGTAGTCCCAGCTACTTGGGAGGCTGAGGCGAAAGGATCGCTTGAGCCCAGGAGTTTAAGGTTGCTGTGAGCTAGACTGACACCACAGCACTCACTCTAGCCTGGGCAATAGAGCGAGACTCTGTCTCAAAAATAAAAACAACAAACAACAACAACAAAAATCAAAGACCAAAAAGAGAATCTCTGAATCCCAGTTTCATCCTCTGTCAGATAGAGGTGAGAAAGCCTACACTGGACAGGGTTATTACAACAATTCTATGAAATGGCACCCAAGCACCTGACAGAGTCTGAGCCGCAGGTGCTCAATAGATGTCAGAACCTGCATGTCTGCCCTTCTGACTTGACAGAAACTTGCAGTCGGCTTTCAGGAGCAATCACAAGGACTTCTTCAAGGGGCCCCCCAAGGTTCCCCACACAGCCTGAAGATGATAGGGTGGCCTTACCGCTGAATTTGGAAGGAAAGAAAAATGCTGAAATAAGGTTTAGGCTGAGAAGCTTCTGGACCAATAACTGTTCATTAGAATGTGTTTCCCCACTTTGGGCTTTTAGGCTGATCCTAACCCAGATGGAGGTTCCTGGGGCAGCTGGAATGGGTATGGCCTGACAGAGCCCCTAGTGGATAGAACCAGGCATGAAGGGAGAGAGCTTCCAAAATGCAGTCCTCAGACCCCATGCACCTGGATCTTTCTGTAAGAACCACCCGTCAGCAGCACCAGGCAGACCCAGACACATGCACTGATCCACCCATGTTGGAGGCTGGTTTGGGTGACTTGCTTCAGTCACACCCACAGACAAGGACAGAAAGGCATGTTGGTGGGCAGACCTTTGGGCCATCAGCCCTCTATCCTGCTACTTAAAATGGGGTTGCAGCAGGGCTGGAAGGTGGTTCCCACTGTGGTTGCCCTTTTCCTCTCTGTGGCACATGCAGACCTGAAAATAACCAGAGAGGGACTGCAAGCTGCCAGCCTGAAACCGGAAGGCTGCAGAAAGCCCTCAGCTCAGATAGGAGAGCTTAAAAGAGGAATGTTGAAGTCAAGAATAGGCAATTCAGACCCCTCTTGGCCTTGGCACGAAAGCAGACCTCTCCCTCTCTAATCCACTGGTGGGGAGCATATGCTCTGGAGTCATACAGACTCTAGCTCTGCCACCCCAGCTCTGCCTCTTGCTGGCTGTGTGACTCGGGCATATTAGTTAACCTCTCTGAGCCTCTATTTCCTGATTTGTAAGGTGAGAGCAATAATATACAAATTATTAGTGTTGTGGCTCACATTAAAAGATCTGGTCCATCTTTATTTTCCCAGCCGCATTTTCTGCATCTCCATGGCTTGCTTATAATTATATTTCTACATTACTTATGGTGTCTCACCTCCATGCCTTTGTTCAAGCTGTCCCCTCTGCTAGGAATTGTCTTCCTTAGCCTACTTACCCTTAAGACTTGGCTCAGCTATCTTCCCCAGGAAGCTGTCTGGTCTCTTTCCTACTTCCCTGGAATCGCGTGACCCACAGATCAGATTGGGTGACCAGTCTCTGTGCTCCCTCAAAACCCCATGCTGACTTTGTTTACCACCTTAGCTCCCCTGCCACACCATAAAACTCATCCCTGTATTTTCACTGCTGAGTAGGGCCTGGCCCATGCTGAGGGCCTTTGTCTGGGAAATGTGGCCTCCCCCAGGGTGGATTCCGAGCAACCTCTTTGACCTCCTTCAACCCTGCCTGAACTCTGCACCAAGTGCAGGTTCAAAATTCTTGAACCAGCATTTTAGGCTTTGCTATGAAAAACACTGATAAGGAAAAGGAAGAAAACATACCTATACAGTTTAGCCTGACCTGCCCTCACCCAGATAGCAGAAGGAACATTGAGGACTTTAATCGTCCGGACCACGGCACCTCTCTCAGGTAACTGTGCTGCTTACAAAATGCTTTCTTGTTTTTTTTTTGTTTTTTTTTTTTTGAGACAGAGTCTCACTGTGTTGCCTGGGCTAGAGTGCCGTGGTGTCAGCCTAGCTCACAGCAACCTCAGACTCCTAGACTCGAGCAATCCTTCTGCCTCAGCCTCCCAAGTGGCTGGGACTGCAGGCATGCGCCACCATGCCCGGCTAATTTTTTCTATATATCTTTAGTTGGCCAATTAATTTCTTTCTATTTATAGTAGAGATGGGGTCTCACTCTTGCTCAGGCTGGTCTCAAACTCCTGAGCTCAAACGATCCTCCCGCCTTGGCCTCCCGGAGTGCTAGGATTACAGGCGTGAGCCACCGCGCCCGGCCTACAAAATGCTTTCACATACACAGTCTCCTCTGAACTTCCCAACCCTGAGGACTGGGAAATACTGCCCTCAATTTTCAGATGAGTAGAGTGAGGCTCAGAGAGGTAAGGTGACTTGTTCAAGACTACATGGTGACTGGCAGCTCTGGGGTGAGGTCTGGCTCCTGGCCCCGGGAGAGAGGGCTCAGTGGGACCAGGAACAAAGACACTGCAGGACATCTGTCTCCCATTGCCGCTGGCACTCGGGGTTACACAGTCCGTGAGGGGAGAACAGAGGAGCAGAACCTGGCATTTGAGACTCCCTCTCCCGGTGTTCCTGCAGTTCCCTCCAGCTCCCCTAGGGGGGGCAGCTCTGAGCTGACACTTTCCCCGCTGGCAACTATTCTCTCATCCTCTCACCGTTAACCTGAAGACATTAAGCTTCTTAAAGTTTACCCAAGACAGGTCTGTGGGAGGCCCCATAGAATAACTATGTAGGATACTTTTAAATCCAAAAAGGACTTAGTCACCATCTGCTCCTCCTCCCTCACTTTACAGATAAGGAAACTGAGGGCTCAAGAGGTGAAGTTTTGCCTAAAGATGGTACAGGCAGTTGGTGACAGAGCTGGTCAAGACCCAGATGTCCTGGCCGGGCGCAGTGGCTCACGCCTGTAATCCTAGCACTCTGGGAGGCCAAGGCAGGAGAATCACTCAAGGTCAGGAGTTCGAGACCAGCCTGAGCAAGAGCGAGACCCCATCTCTACTAAAAAAAAAAGAAAGAAAGAAATTAATTGGACAACTAAAAATATATAGAAAAAAATTAGCTGGGCACGGTGGCGAATGCCTGTAGTCCCAGCTACTCGGGAGGCTGAGGCAGGAGGATCGCTTGAGCCCAGGAGTTTGAGGCTGCTGTGAGCTAGGCTGACGCCACGGCACTCTAGTCCAGGCAACAGAGTGAGACTCTGTCTCAAAAAAAAAAAAAAAAAAAAGACCCAGATGTCCTGACTCAAAGTGGTCTTTTTTGATTTCCACCGCCCCCACTCTCCAGGCTTGGGCTGATGTGTTGGGGCCATTCCCAACTGCAAGAGTTTGTACCCTTTGTTCTCCATTCACCTTGTGAGTCTGTCTTTAGGGTCAAGGATGATTCTGAGAAGTGCAGTGGGGTGGGGTTGGACTGACGGGCAGACGCCTCCTCTGGCCTCTGGCTCCTGGCTCATCCACAATTACAGAAAGGTGCTCCATCTTCTCTGCAAGCTTCCCCTGGCCCTTTCTCATCAGCCTGGGAAGGCAGACAGAGGTATAATAGCTGGGGACCCCTCTGATCAACAGAACTCAGTGTCCCTGGCCAGTGGCATCCTCCAGAGTCAGGCCTCAGCCAGGCCCCAGCTCCCTCAGTCTGATTGGAGAGAGCTTTGCTTTCACGGTGGAGGAATGCAGGGTCCCCTGCTCTGGCAAAATGACAGCCAGGCTCACCCCATTCACCATCTGCAGCAGAGTTCACCCCATGTTCTATTCCACTTTCCCATTGCATCACCAGCTGAGTTTACACCCAGAGAAGGGATTTTTAGCACCATTCACAGAAAGGGGTTATAAACGTTTCTCCCCTTGCAATATTTATAGAATCTTATGATTTTGTAACTGCTAAAAAAACAATAACAATTAAAATTAAGCATAGAATTGCGTGTGGTCACACGTGGTATATTCACAAAAAATTAAAAGCAGGGACTCAAATAGATATTTGCACACCCATATTCACGACAGCATTATTCACGATAGCCAAAAGGTGTAAATAACCCGAATGACCATCAATAGATGAAAAGATAAACAAAATGGGGTATATACATACAACGGAATATTATTCAGCCTTAAAAAGGGAGGAAATTCTGACACATGCTACGAGATGGATGAACCTTGAAGACATTATGCTAAGTGAAATAAGCCAGACACAAAAGGACAAATATTGCATTTTTCCACTGATATGAAGAACTTAGAATAGTCAAATTCATAGACAGAGTAGGATGGTAGCTGCCAGGGGTTGGGGGGAGGAGAGACTAGGAAGTTACTGTTTAACGAGTATAGAGCTTCCATTTTGCAAGATGAAAAGAGTTCTGGAGATGGAGGGTGGTGATGGTTGCACAATAAATGTGGATGTGCTTTAATGCCACTGAACTGTGCACTTAAAAATGGTTAAAATGGTAAATTTCATATTATATATTTTACCACATTTTTAAAAATTCAACACAACTATAAGATTTAACACATTGGAAGCTTGAAAATCCAAATATATGAAATAGATGCTTTATTGGATGGGTGGAAGGGGAGATAACTCATATCATTACAGTTATCTTTAAATTTAGCTTGAGATTCCTTTAAAAGAGTAGATTTTTTTGGTGCAATATACATTATTATTCTACATACACAGACTCTAGAGCTAGACTGCCTGGGTTCAAATCTCAGCTCTGCCACTTATTAGCTGTTTGTCCTTGGACAAGTTACTTAATTTCTCTGTGCCTCAATGTCTCCATCTGCAAAACAGGGAAAATAAAAGTACCCTCAGAGGACCCTTAAGAGAATTAAATTAATTAACACATGTACAATGTTTATCACAGTGCCAATACATGGTAAACCCTATGTGAAAGTTTGTTAAACAAATGTAAGTAAACTTTCTCAGAACTTACTCTTTCTATACAAGAGTCCATCCAAATGTTTTTAAATTATAGCTCATTATATTACCAGTAAAATAAACAGGTTGAAATACAATTTGCTCATTAGATGTTCTCTGAGACTACTTCTAAGAAACTCCATGGATTTAACAGTGTTATGGATTAGGGAACCACTTACAGCACGTCCTCCAATGACATCATTTTGGTCAATGTCTCCTTATAACATTGATAAGAAAAAGAAAAAATCTATCCCCAGCCCAGCCAGGGCCACTGTGCGGAGTTTGCATGTTCTCTCCATGTCTGTGTGGGTTTCCTCCAGGTACTCCGGTTTCCTCCCACACCCCAAAGATGTGCAGATGTGTTAGGTTAATTGGCGTGTCCAAATGGTCCCCATCTGAGTGAGTGTGGGCATGTGTGAGCAATAGGATGGCATCCTGTCCCAGAGTGGTTCCCACCTTGCTACTTGAGCTGTCCCAGTGTGCTGTGGCCACCCACAACCCTGAATTGGGCTAATTAGGTAAATAATTTTCTGACTTGTTTTTATTAATGTGTCTTAAATGTATATATTTATATATATTGCATATTATATATTTTTATATATTATATATGTATATACATTTAAATGTATAAATATGTATATATTTATTTCAGTGTTTGATATTAGAAATGTTTGGGGTCTTTATTTAGAAGTTTGGTGATGTTTTTGTGACCAGAAATATACAGTAGGAACTTAACTCTTGTTTACATCAATTAGCCTGTGGGAAAACTGGCTTCATTATACTTCATTTCGCTTAAAGTCACAGCTTTCAAGAACCTATGGATGAGGTTAAATGAGGACTTATACTACTAGCAGACTTAACAGTTCCAGACGGGTTTGCTTCTGCCGTCCACAGTAATCCCTTGTCAGAGCCGGGGCCTCTGCGTGTAATGCCTCTGGCTGCCATTTCACCGTTCCTGAAGATATCTGAAACTTGGATGCCACAAGTGCGCATGAGCTATTTGCTCTTGCACTTCCCAGCAGAGGCTGCATTACACTCCAGATTTTTGCAGAATTAGAGTTGAGTGGTAATTAGCCTTCACAGTGCTTATCACCTGCTCCATTTGCATCCATCAACCGGCTCTTTGGCAGGCGTTTGTATATGTATGGCTATTTATGTGTGGACACACATGTGTGAGCAGATTCCTGAGCCAAACTGCCTGAGTTCAAACCCAGCTGTGCCATTGGCCAGCTGGGTACCTTGGACAACTTTTGCAATTTTATCTAAAGTTCACTTTCCTTATCTATAGAATGGAATAGTAAGAGTTTCGACTGCACAGGATTAACTGAGAAAACTGTCCAAAGTATTTATTTATTTATTTATTTATTTTTTAAGACAGAGTCTCACTCTGTTGCCCGGGCTAGAGTGCCGTGGTGTCAGCCTAGCTCACAGCAACCTCAAACTCCTGGGCTCGAGCAATCCTTCTGCCTCAGGCTCCCGAGTAGCTGGGACTACAGGCATGCGCCACCTTGCCCGGCTAATGTTTTCTATATATTTTTAGTTGTCCAATTAATTTCTTTCTATTTTTAGAAGAGACGGGGTCTCGCTCTTGCTCAGGCTGGTCTTGAACTTCTGACCTTGAGCGATCCTCCCGCCTCAGCCTCCCACAGTGTTAGGATTACAGGCGTGAGCCACCATGCCCGGCCTGTCCAAAGTACTTAACACAGTCCTGGCAGTAAATGTGCAATAAATATTAGCCTGATAAGGATAATAATCTGCACCTATGATAACTGTACCCATTGGATGTTACTTGTAATCTATATTTTTCTGTTAACTGAAATTTACCTTCAAAGAAAAAAACCTCTCTTATATTAAGCATTTTCATGAGTCTCTCTTCTAACTACATCATACAATTTTCTGCCCCATAAAATAGGTCACCCTGAACATAATCTTATTAAGTTTGAAGCAATACAGCGTAAAGATTAAATGGTTTCGAGCTGGCTAGAATCAACAGGTCAGATAATAACAAGTGTTGGAGAGAATGTAAAAAAACTGGAAACCTCATCTATTGCTGGTAGGAATATAAAATGGTACAGCCATTGTGGAAAACAGTCTAAAAGTTTCTCAAATGATTAAACATAGAGTTACCACATCACCCAGTAATTTTACTCCTAAATATATGCTCAAGATAAATAAAAATATGTGCCCACACAAAAACTTGTACATGAATGTTTATAGCAGCATTATTCACAGTAGCCGGAAGGTAGAAACAGCCCATATGTCCATGAATATGAGTGGATAAACAAAATGTAGTATATCCATACAATGCAATATCATTAAGCCATACAAAGGAATGAAGTACTGATGTGTGCTGTAACATGGATGAACCCTGAAAACATTATGCTACATGAAAGAAGCCAGTCACAAAAATCCACACATTATATGATCCCATTCATATGTAAATTCGGAATAGGAAATCTACAGAAACTGAAAGTAGATTAGTGGTCACTTAGAGCTATGATCCCCAACCCCTGTACCCAGTCTGTGCCCTACTAGGAACTCAGCCGCACAGCAGGAGGAGAGCAGCAGGCAAGTTCGTGAAGCTTCTTCTGTACTTACAGCCACCCCTATTGCTCACATCACCCCCCTGAGCACCCCTCCTGTCAGATTAGTGGCAGCATTAGATTCTCATAGGGCGTGAACCCTACTATAAACTGCGCATGCAAGGATCTAGGTTGCATGCTCCTTACAAGAATCTACTGCCTGATGATCTGAGGTGGAGCCGAGGCTGTGATAAGTGGCTGGGGAGTGGCTGCAAATACAGATTATCATTAGCAGAGAAGCTTGATTGCACAGAGACCATAATAAATCAATTGCTTACAGACTCATATCAAAACCCTATCAGTGAGTGGCAAATGATAACATAATAATAATAGAAATGAAGTGCACAATAAATGTAATGGTCTGCAATCATCCCGAAACCACCCCCCATCCCCCACCCCATCTGTGAAAAACTTGTCCTCCATGAAACCAGTCCCTGGTGCTAAAAAGGTTAGGGACTGCTGGCTTAGATCTGCAGAGGTGGGGATGAGGGAATGGGTGAGTGATAGCTAGAAGTTATAGGATTTCTTTTCAAGGTAATGAAAATGTTCTGAAGTTTTTTTGTTTTGTTTTGTCTTTTTGAGACAGAGTCTCACTCTGTTGCCCGGGCTAGAGTGCTGTGGCCTCAGCCCAGCTCACAGCAACATCAAACTCCTGGGCTGAAGTGATCCTTCTGCCTCAGCCCCCTGAGTAGCTGGGACTACAGGTATGTGCCACCATGCCCGGCTAATTTTTTATATATATATTTTTAGTTGCCCAGCCAATTTCTTTCTGTTTTTTTAGGAGAGACAGGGTCTTGCTCTTGCTCAGGCTTGTCTTGAACTCCTGACCTTGAGCAATCCACCCGCCTCAGCCTCCCAGAGTGCTGGGATTACAGGCATGCGCCACCGCGGCCGGCCAGAAGCTGCTGTTTTTTCAAGGCATCATTCATTCTGCAACTGTTTGTTGAGTGCCTTCTCTGAAACATTGTCCTAGGCACACGACAACAGCAGTGACCAAGACCAAGTCCTGCCCTCATGGAGCTGGCATTTGAATAAGGCAATTAGTATCCACAAACAAACAGACAAAGGAAAAAGATAATCTCAGATGATTCAAGCACTATTAAGAAATAACTCCCGGCTGGTCACAGTGGCTCACACACCTGTAACCCTAGCACTCTGGGAGATCGAGGTGGGAGGATTGCTTGAGCTCAGGAGTTCTAGACCAGCCTGAGCAAGAGCGAGACCTCCGTCTCTACTAAAAATAGAAAAAATTAGCCAGGAGTGGTGGCACATGTCTGTAGTCCCAGCTACTTGGGAGGCTGAGGCAGGAGGATCCCTTGAGCCCAGGAGTTTGAGGTTGCTGTGAGCTAAGCTGACACCACGGCACTCTAGTCCAGTCAACAGAGTGAGACTCTGTCTCAGGAGGGAAAAAATATATATTAAGAAGGAAGGAATGGTCAACCTTGTACAAGACTTCTCAGAGTTCAAATATAATGACCCTAGAGAGAGTTTTTGTATTTCTTAATCTGGGTGGCAGCACAGGGATGTTCATTGTATTATTCTTTTTACCTTTTTGTATATATTAAGCATTTGCATACAAAAAAAGAAAATCAGGGATCAGGCACAGGGACTCATGCCTGTAATTCCAGCACTTTGGGAGGATGAAGCTGAAGGATCACTTGAGGCCAGGAGTTTGAGACCAGCCTGAGCAACATAGTGAGGCCCCACCTCTACAAAAAATTTTAAAAATTATCCAGGCATGGTGGTGCACACCTGTAGTTAGGCACTCAGGAGGCTGAGGCAAAAGGATCACTTGAGCCCAGGAGTTTGAGGTTGCAGTGAGTTATGACGATGCCACTGCACTCTAGCCCAGGTGACAGAGCAAGATCCTGTCTTAAAAGAAAAGAAAAGAAAAAAAAAGAAAAGAAAAGAAAGTAAGTGCCTGGCACAGAGTAGACACTTAATAAATAATTATTAACAAATGAATGTGCATGACCTTATTCAAGGTCCTTATTTAATAAATGTGGAAGGTAGAATGAAGGCCACGTACGAAAACCCCACAGCTAACATCATCTTAATGGTGAAAGAATGAAAGCTTTCCCCCTGAGATCAGGAACAAGACAAGGATGCCCACTTTTGCCATTTCTGTTCAACATAATAGTACAAGTTCTAGCCAGAGCAGTTAGGTAAGAAAAAGAAATTAAAGGCACCTAAATTGCAAAGAAGGAAGCAAAATTATCTCTGCTTATAGATGACATGATCTTATATGTAGAAAATTCTAAAGATTACACACACATACACAGAGTTAATAAATGAATTCAGTTGAAGGACACAAAATCAACATGCAAAAATCAGTTGCATTTTCATACACTAGCAATAATAATCAGAAAAAGAAATTAAGAAAACAATTCCATTTACAATAGTGCCATAAAAAGTAAAATACTTGGATGTAAAGTTAACCAAGAAGGTGAAAGACTTGTACATGGAAAACTACAAAACAGTCCTGAAAGAAATTAAAGAAGACCTAAATAAATGGAAAGACATCTTGTGTTCACAGATTAGAAGACTTAATGTTGTTAATATGACCATACTATCCAAAGTAATCTACAGATTCAATGTAATTCTTATCAAAATCCCACCTGCAATTTTTGTGGAAATAGAAAAACTCATGTTAAAATTTGTATGAAATCTCAAAGGATCCTGAATAGCCAAAACAAAAACAAAAACCCTGGAATAAAAAAAAGAACGAAGTTCGAAGACTTACACTTTCTGATTTCAAAAGATGCTACAAAGCTACAGTAATCTAAACAGTATGGTCATGACATAAATACAGACATATAGACCAATGGGATAGACTAGAGAGCCCAGAAATAATCCTCACATTTGGTCAAATATGGTCAGGTTTTTTTTTGGAGACAGAGTCTCGCTTTTTCACCGGGGCTAGAGTACAATGGCATGATCCCAGCTCACTGCAACCTCAAACTCCTAGCCTCAGGTGATTATCTTGGCTTAGCCTCCCAAGTAGCTAGAACTACAGGTGCATGCCCATAATACTCAGTTAATTTTTTTTATTTTTTGTAGAGATAGGATCTTGCCCAGGCTGGTCTCAAACTCCTGGCCTAAGTAATCCCCCCATCTTATCCTTCCAAAGTGCTGGGATTACAGGGGTGAGCCATGGCACCAACTGATGTTTTGTTTAAAGAAAGGGTCTTGCTATGTTGCTGAGGCTGGACTCAAACTCCTGGGCTCAAGCAAGGAATCTCCCACCTTGGCCTCCCAAAGTGCTAGAATTACAGCATGAGCCACTGCACTGGCCTGAGATTAACATTTAAATCAGTAGACTGAGTAAAGCAGATTGCCCTCCCTAATGTGAGTTGTTCTCATCCAATCAGTTGAAGCTTGACTAGAACAAAAAGGCTGACTCCTCCCCCCGCCACCCGCCATGTGAAAGAATTCTTCCTGCCTGACAGCCTTCCAACTGGGACATTTGGCTTTTTTTTTTTTTGACAAAGTCTTGCTCTGTTGTCTGGGCTAGAGTGCCGTGGCATCAGCCTAGCTCACAGCAACCTCAAACTCTTGGGCTCAAGCGATCCTTCTGCCTCAGCTTCCCAAGTAGCTGGGACTACAGGCATGCGCCACCATGCCCAACTAATTTTTCTATATAGATTTTTAGTTGTCCGGCTAATTTCTTTCTATTTTTAGTAGAGATGGGGTCTCACTCTTGCTCAGGCTGGTCTCAAACTCCTGACCTTTAGGGATCCTCCCGTCTCAGCCTCCCAGACTGCTAGGATTACAGGTGTAAGCCACCACGCTCAGCGGGACATTTGGCTTTTCCTACTTTTGGACTCAAACTGAACATCAGCTCTTCCTGTCATGCCTGTCACTCTTCAGACTGGAACTACACCGTGAGTTCTCCTGGTCCTCAGGGCCTTTAGACATGTGCTGGAACTATGTCACCTGCTCTCCTGAGTTTCCAGCTTTGTGACTCACCCTGCAGATCTTGGGACTTACCAGCTTGCTTAATTGCATGAACCAATTCCTTATAACTGAGATACGTATGTTCTGTGTCTCTGGAGAACTTTGACTAATACAAGCAGGCAGGAATGGAAGTGAGAAAAAAATGCTCATCATTAAGGATTTGAGAGTTTGGGAGTTCCTATTCAGTTTGAGGGCAGCAGGTTCATAGCAGAGTTAACCTTGAGCTGGTTCTTAAAGATACCGTTTCCGTAGGTTGAGACGGAAGGGTTGGAGAGATGAGGGAGCAGATAGAGAATATTCCAAGCAGAAGCAACAGTATAAGCAAAGACATAAAGACAGGAATCTTCTGGCTACATTAAAAAAATAATGCATCTCATTAGTATAGGACGTTATAGTTTATTCTTTCCACACACCCTATTGAGTCATCACAGAGGAACAACAGAAAATTGGGACCAAAGCAGATAATAAACTTGCCGAAGGACCCACATAGCTAGACCTCGGTTGCTGTTAATATCTCCCATCCGCCAACCCATGGCTTCCAGAATTAAGTACAATCTCTACTCAAGACACTTCACGGTCTGGCCCCAGGATGCCTTTTCTTCTTCTTTCCGATAAACTGTCTCCAAATATGCTGTGTTTCAGCCAAAGGTTTGAGCTTTCCAGATAGAGCCCAGGAACCAGAAAGCCACCTGGGTTTAGGTGGCAACTGATGCAGCCAACTCGAAAATGCCAAATCCCAAACAGCCAGCAGGGAAAGCTGAGAAGCAACCCAATTTATTCCACAAAATCCTCAAAAGGCTCATGAGCTGGCAGCTCCAAGGCCCTGTGGAACTGAGTGTGTGTCTCTGTGAGTGTGTGTGTGTAAGCAAGGAGGACTAGTTGAAAGCTGTTGGAGAAGCAATCGGAGCTCTGTCTCTCCCCCAACCTTCACTGCTGGGTAATTACGCTTCCCTCACTCCCACAGAAATCTGCAGGTTTATTCCCTGCACAGGGCAAAACAGAAGGCCTCTGACCCGGGGGGCACCAGGCACATTTGAGCACATACCTGTGGTTTCTAACCTGGGGAATTTAGGGACCGTGTATGCTGATTGCATATAAAATGTTCAGTGGCCAGACGTCAGGAGCCAGACCTTTTCCCTCCTGGAAGGAGGTTGGTCGGTTCTTCTCCGGGCAATGTGACTCACTCAAGAGGAAAGCGCTGAAGGTCCGAACGCTTGGGGATTCCCCAGTGAACATTCCCATCCAGATACCCGCCACCACAACAGACCTGCCTTGGTCCTTCCCTCTGCTCCTCCACACCCCTCCCCGCCTGGCCCTCTGCACTGGGAGGAGCCTAGGTCGGGGCCACATGAGCAATACCCCACATGCCCTCTGACTTCCAATTCATCTGGCCAATGTGGAACCCAGGAAGAAGGCTGGACGGAGGGAGGAGAGAGAGATCAGGGCATTTGCTCCTCTGGTTCCTCTCTTACGGGTCACCTCAGGCTGCCTGACTCTCTCGACCAAAGGTTACAGCTCCTCTAACTCTCTGTCTTTGTATTTGGCCATTTTCTAAATAAATCCTCCTAAAATTATCCTAATTTGAATGAACCATATGTTTACCATAGAGAGTTACCTAATATTTTCCCTTCTCATGAATAGACAGCTAAGGATCACCAGACAGCTGGGAAAAAAACCTCAGACATGGAAGATAAAAAACAAATAGGCCAGGTGCAGTGGCTCACGCCTGTAATCTAGCACTCTGGAAGGCGGAGACCAGAGGATTGATTGAGCTCAGGAGTTCAAGACCAGCCTTGGCAATATAACAAGACCCCGTCTCTGCAAAAAATTTTTTGAAGTTAGCCGGGCATGGTGATGTGCACCTGTAATTCCAGCTACTTGGGAAGCTGAGGCAGGAGGATCGCTTGAGCCCAGGAGTTTGAGGTTACAGTGAGCTATGACTGGGTCACTGCACTCCAGCCTGGATGACAGAGCGAGACTGTGCCTTAAAAAAAAAAGAAACAAACAAACAAAGCAAACAAACAAAAAGCAGAGTGAAAAGCAATTTGCAGAAACAGATTCTGTATAAGAAGAAAATCTCAAAAAACAGTATCATTAATATCCTCAGAGAGACATTAAAATATATTGCATTTGTGAAACAAAACTAGGATGCTATTTTAAAAGAAGAAAAACATTCAGTTTATAGCAGCACAATCCACAATTGCAAAGATGTGGAAACAACCCAAGTGCCCATCAATGCATGAGTGGATTAATAAAATATGGTATACGTATACCATGGAGTACTATTCGGCTATAAGAAGCAACGGTGATATAGCACCTCTTGTATTTTCCTGGATGGAGCTGAAACCCATTCTACTAAGTGAAGTATCCCAAGAATGGATAAACAAGCACCACATGTACTCATCAGCAAGTTGGTTTCACTGATCAACACCTGAGTGGAAACACAGAAACAACATTTATCAGGTATGGGTCAGATGGGAGGGGGGAGGAGGGGATGGGTATATACATACATAATGAGTGCAATGTGCACCATCTGGGGGATGGTCATGCTTGAAGCTCTGACTTGAGGGGGGGGGACAAGGGCAATATATGCAACCTTAACATTTGTACCCCCATAACATGCTGAAATAAAAAAAAAGTTAAAAAAATAAAATATTAATTTTCAGCCATGATCCATTCTTTCATTTGTTCAGCAAATATATATTGAATTCCTGCTGCTGTCCCAAATACTATGCAAGGAACTGAACTGATGTCACAAACAAGACAGGCATAGCAAGATCTTATAGAGAACATAATGTTTTGCAAGTATATAAATTACATAGAATGAAATTTTTTTGAAGATTGCAAAGAAAAACAAAGAAAATCTAAAACAGTTCTTGTGTTTCAAAGGACTTCATTTAAATTTGAACTTCCTATACACCAAGTGATGTTCTACCTGTTTTATACACATATATATTACTCATTTCATCTTCCCAACAATTTGAAGAGGCAAATACTATTAAATTATTCCCATTTTACAGATGTGAAAATTAAGGCATATACATATAAGTGACTTTTTCAGTGTCACACAGCTGGTAAGTAGAGAGGTAGTATTTCAAACTCAGTGAGCCAGGCTCCTGAGTTCATGCTCTTAATAAACTGTGCTGGACTACCTCTGGAATATGATGACATGTTTTACTCTGTTCATATGATATTTTTTAATATTTATTTCATGACTTTTAAACATTTTAAATTTTATAATTTGAAAACTTTACTTTATAATGCTCCACAGTTGATTTAATATGAAACACATATAAAATATTAAGTCTCTTCATTTCCTGAGCCTTTATTGAAATAATTCTCTGCTATAGCTTTTCTTAAAAGTAAATTAACAATTCTATTTTTGCATATTTATAGCAATACCAGCTCTCATGTCCCTAGCTTCCTTAAGTATTCAGAACACAGATGAAAACCAAGATGTAAACAAACAAACAAGCAAACTCCATCAGCAGCCAAAATAGATGTCATTAAGTTTATTCATAAGGGAACATTCCAGGCTCTCACTCAGAGCCAGTTTAACTTTAGACAGAATTATAATAAGCTTTAATAAGCTGCAGCAGATCGAAAGTAGAAGAGAGTTGTAAAGAGAGGATTTTGACAGCCTGACTAGAATGAATAATACATTAAAATCATAAATATGTCATGCAAAAGAAGTCAAAAATATTTTCTGAGGTGATTTAGCATAAGGACAAGTCATCGTTATATAATAGCCAAGAAAAGTGATTAAAGTTTATGATAATAGCTCATAATAATTAATAAAATGTTTGAGCTAAGTCATTTTTTGTTCAAAATACCAGTGGACTTCCATTAACAATGACATCTGGTTAAAGCTGGAATTAATGATGATTTGACCAAAGGAATGTTCTCGTATAAACTATTAATACATTTATATAGGACAATTTGGCAATATTTATCAAAACCTTTAGCATTCTTTTACCCATTTTCTCTACCATAAAAGTTAATATGAAACAAAACTCATTTTTTTCTTAAAAGTTTGGTGTTTTCTAGGTTTCCCTGGTTTTACCTGATATTTAACTTCACCTCATGTCTCAAAGGATTATGTTTTATGAACAAGAAATGGCTATAAATAGCTATAAGCATCATCTGCTGTCTTCAAGTTACTTGGTATTCCAAGATCTGAAGCTGTGGAATCATATGTAAAACTGTAGTTGACAATGGCTAGTCAAATATAGTTTGCCAGTAATCTTAATCTCATGATTGAAAGTAACTTGTTGCTAACTAATTTCCTGTTAGTGTCACCACAGACTTCTACAATGCATCATCTCCTGATAATGCCTTTCCTCCTGTGGTGTTCTCAGTCTGGAATGCACTCTCTGAAATTCCATCTCCATATGTCCGCATATGTCAAAATCTTGCTCATTATTATT
Source organism: Lepilemur ruficaudatus (assembly GCA_963574885.1). NCBI lineage: Eukaryota > Metazoa > Chordata > Mammalia > Primates > Lepilemuridae > Lepilemur > Lepilemur ruficaudatus. The sequence goes on from CAUYRT010022797.1 coordinate 15,940, forward strand.
CAAAAAGAAGCTCAAATGCCATCTTCTCCATGTAGCCTTTCCCATCATATCCAGTGATAAGCAAAATTAGGTAGTGAGTATGGGCTTTCAAATCAGACACACTTCATTTGGATTCTAGCTCTGCCACCTACCAGTTGTGTGACAAATGACTTTATTGCTCAGAGTTTCAATTAGTAAAATGTGGCTAATTGAGGGTCCAAATTGATAAGATTATTATGAGAAATAAATGACATTGCTTAGGAAAGATATAAATAATGGATAAAAGTGGTCTCAATTCATGCTACATTAAGTATTCAAATTGACTAAAGGACTCAATTTTAATATCCAACTTCTGGTACTCCTGACAAGGTGATACAGACAAAGAGATTGGGACCTGGATAACACCATTTTGCTCAGTCAGGGAGTGTCCTAGAATGAGTTTTGAATTAGAAAACTCTAGGACAGAATTACATAAGAATTTGCCATTTGTATACAAGTAGGAAACTTTTCCAATACATCTTTGTGTACATGTTGTTTCAAAGGATCATGGGAACTACGCAAATAATGAATGAGAAGGATAACAGAATAAGGAGAAAAACCTAGAAAGTGCAGTTTTTTTCATATTCAACTTTGTTACTGACCACCATTTATGGTGCCTCTATAGGTTGTTCTAAGTGAAGTGCCATTTGATTCAACTGACTGAAGAATAAAGTCATGCACAGTGTTTAAAACCAATGTTATGTCATTTGATTCTTTGGAGGTCAGTAAAATAGTTTGTGTACAAGTTGGTTGCAGAATCCTGGGAACTGTCTTTGGAAAAGTACCTTGCTGAACTTTTTAGTTCTATTCCTGCTTCCCCTTTCCCACCCACTCCACACAGCCTTCCCCAAGCTCAAGGTGAGGATGGGCTAAGGATAGGTCAAAAGTAGAGGCCTGACATAGGAATAAGGAGATCTGAGTAGTGGAAAACTGGGTAGGTGAGGAAAGGAGGAGCAAGAAAGAGGAGAAGATAGCAATATGATCAGATCTTGTATCCTAAACATAAATGAATAAAAATAATATTTGAAAATTCTTCAGTGGAGAAAATGGTCAGAGGACTTTTACTAGTATAGGATATTAATGTTAAATATTATGTATTTTATTGTTTTCCTCTGATACATACTTTCTACTCTCTAGGATTTTAATAAAGTCTGCCAGGCACATAACTTTCATTTAATGATACTTTAAGAACTACAATGATCTGAAAAGTCCAACAGAGTATTATTATAGGAGGAAAAATTCAAAAGACCTACAACCCTGGGCACTTATGCTCAGGGAAGTGAGGTCTTCACAGATTTTGAAGCAATAGAGCCCTAACTTAATCCCATGTCTCTAAAGTCAAAAATTACTCATTATTTTTACTACTGCATATTTTCTTGTTAATGGATTTTCTTTCCCATGATCTCTACCAGTGTTTCTCACCTGAAATGTCCATTTTGTCCTCAGCACTTATAGTCAATATTAATTCTAATAGTTAACTTCTCATGGGTATAAAATAGACATTTCCAATTAGATTATAAATTTTATGAAGCCTTTCTTTCTTGGTATCCCATAATGTATCCTCTGCTAGAAAAGTCAAATTAAATATTATAATAGTTGTATGTAAACAACTCTTATGCATTTATCTACTTTTGTGCCTGGAGGTAAACATTCTAATAAAAATATGAATATAGTTAGAAGATGCATTATGTATTAGAAAATCTCACTTTGAATTCAAAGGCATTGTCAGCTTTACAAGGAAACAATTTTCTTTCATGTGCAAACTGGCAAAGCCCTAGGTTTTCCATATCACTGATGGCATTATTCTTGGTTCATCACAACATAAAAAGTACATGATACACTGGGATGTCACTAAAAGATAATGCTATTCTTCCAGTTTTATCCTATCAACACTTGGGAATCCTATCGATGAATACAGATGTACACAGCTTAAGTAAGATGATGGCCATAAATCAAATCCTGAACAGATTTTTCAACAAACCCTTTAAACCTGTTTGGTCATATAATTTAGGACAAACTAGGATGAATTTGAACTATAAAGTTCCCAATAAGCTCAGACCCACATTTTAATCCAAGCTTAATGATTATTGCTATGCTCCATTCAGCAGATATTACAGGTTAGAAAGAAAAAAATAAATGAATCTGAAAGGCCAAATTCACAATGAAGATGTCAAGATAAACTTGCTACTGGGGAATGAAATAAGAGGTTTTATTTTCAACCCCTCCCTCTTTGATCAGCTTTACAATATAACCTTGAATCATGAAACTTTGATAAAAACTCTTCTCTCTATAAAAAAAAATTGTGTTTGATTTCACAAAACAATAATTTTCTAATTTGTGTTCCCCTGGGTAAACTCATGTCAATATAAAACATGTATTTTACATTGTAAGTGTAACAGTTGAATTGGAATAAGGCTCATGCTGTACAGAAAGAGGCCAAATTCTCATCTTTTCCTTATATTCTACATCAGCACTGTCAAATAGTATTATCACAGAAGCCATAATGTGAACTACATAGCTATTTTAAATTTTTAGTAGTCACATTAAAAAAGAAAAATGAAACTAGTGGAATTAATTTTGGTAATAATAAATTATTTATATAAAAATGTGATAATTGCAATGTTATCGATATAAAAACCATAAATAAGATCTTTTACCTTCTCATTCCCTGTATTGTCTTCAAATTTCAGTGAATATTTTACACTGCTCATTTCAATTTGGACTAGCCATATTTTAAGTGCTCACAAACCACACGTTGGTAGTGGCTATCATACTAGATATCACAATTCTATGATAAAGTATTTAGGAACCATTATCAGAAAGAAGATAACATTTACTATCATCTCCCAATAGATATAAATACCTACCAAACAAAAGTCTGCAGGTCTATGGCCAAGATGTAGAAAAGGTAACTGATTGTCAGCTAAGAGTGACTATCCAGTGAAAAACTTATCAAGAATGCTGCATCCATATAACCACCAATTCCTTATTCTGTAAAATGTACCAAGTAAAAAATATTTCTACAAGGATAAATAATAATATTCCACACATTTTATTGCTTTTTGGTCTTTCTCTTCCTTCAGTACAGAAGTGTTTGCATTTTTTTTTTTGTCTGTGTAATGCTTAGCTTCGATTTTCTTCTCAAAATGTATAAATGTATATCAACTGTTCTTTTTTTCCTATTTGAGTTTCTCAAAAAGCCTTTTGCCTCTCCTGGCAAATCTTACTTTCTTCTCCCCATTGTCTCCTTTCTTCCTTCAATTCTTTCTTTCTTCAGCTTTGTCCTTTTGTATCTTTCCCCATGGCATACTTCATCCAGCAGTGAATTATTGGTTTATAACCCTTTCAATGTCTTCCCTGTTTCCTGTCTTCCTTTGTGCCTTTACCAGGCCAATGAAGGAGTATGGCCTTTTGAAATTTCCATAAACATTCCAAATTTCAAAAAGGATTGATATCAGTTTGACCTTATTATCAGTATGTGTTGGTGCTCAGTGACCAAATTTTGTGTCATACAAAGCTTAAATTGCATTATATAACAAAGATAATTATAAAACAATAGCAATCTTTTCCCAAAAAGTAGTATCAATCCAACTCCTTGGGGAATGTATTTGATTCTTCCGCCACACATTCTGTCTGGCTTCCTATAAATGGGAAGTACCACCCTTACAGTCTACCTCCCAACCGGTGACTGGAAAGGGCCATCTTGAGTCTATGCTTTCTATTTAAAGGCAGAAAATAAAGATGGAGTTGGTTGCTGACATTACAACTGGTGTGCATGAAGCTTTTTGTGAAAGTCTATTTAAATTATAAACTTGACAGCACAGTTGTTGTTTTGTCAAAGCATTGCAAAATGAAAAGAGTTAAGAGAATCTAAAGACCAGAATCACGACAGCATTTTTGTTTTGTTTTGTTTTGTTTTAAAGTAGAGATGGACCTAAAAGTCCATATTTGATTTAGTTACTTTTCCCAGGGGGAGAAGCACATTAACAAAATGATAATACCTAAATGACCTTGGGACAAATATATTTTTAAGCCTTCTAAGTAACAGGGAATTATAACTTCCTTTTGCCCAAAAAATCATTTTGTAATTTCATCAATCTACACTTGCAAAGTCATTGCTCTCATTACTAAGACAGTACCTGAATCCTGAATTAGTGATGTGATACTTTCATATTTGCTATACATGCTGTTCCTTTTGTGTGGCTTCCAATTGCTAGGAAGCCTGATCAGAATTTCCTGACTGATCTAGTGATAGTATAACAGAGAAAGGTTTTACTTTTTTTTTTTTTTTTCCTGGAATGGTGGTCTATAAACACACAATTTTCTTAATCCTGCCAATCAAGAAAAGCATCATGTCTTCTTCTTTACAGAATTTTAGATGCATTTCATAGTTGCTGAATTCTTTTAGGGTTACTCTGAGAAGAGGAGCAATTTGTTTCCAAGATAGTGAAGTTCACTCACAGTCAGAAGAGGTCATTGAAAAGAAATGGACAAGGCTTTTTGCTGGCGTGTTGACTTTGGGTCCATGAATGTTTTAATTAGCAGAATAAAAATTCATAAAACAGAATACACCTGCTTCACTTAGTCATTCTTCAGTTTTCTCAGATCACAGCTCTTCAAGAAAATACTTCCACTGACCAGCTGCTCTATTGTGGCTGCTATATTGAAAGGCAACTCACCTATGACTGTAGTTTTACAATAAAAAAATGCATTTAAATTTATGTATTTTTTATACTTTAATCAGAGCTTCACATATTGGTTCAAAATATGATATATCATAACATATATTAATTTACACTTATTTTCATTTGTAGCATTCTTGAAAGTCAAAGATTTTGAGAAAATAATTAACAACTGGAATTTAATTTACTTTCCACTATCAGTGAATTTTTATTGAGTATTGCATATATCATATCTAATGTCTTTTCTTGTTCATGAAGATCCCCTGAGACATAGTTCACAGAATTTCAGGAGCCTAAGTTAGAGAAAAAGCATGTTGTAAGGCATGGAGCTCAGGAAGAGCTACATCCCATGCAGTTTTCAGGTCAAGCCAAAGGTAAACAGTATGGTATAGGGATACCAAAATTTTATATGGCAAAATAAGAAGGGCGGAAATTCAACATTCAAATCCAAGCTGTTCAAGAATCTGTGGCTGGGGAGCTAAAAATAGAAGAGGCTAAATCTTGGGTGTATAGGGAAGTGGTAGGTGGGTGAAAATTGTAAAGATGACCTGAGATTGGTTTGAGGACAGCTCTTTTAAGTGATATCTGTGGTCATAGGAATGTCTGGAACATTTGACAATGTCTCACCAGCTGACATGTGTGTTAAAACAGCTACAAATTAAATATTCAGAGAGATCATAAAACAATGAACAAGCACAAAATAACATCAGGGAAATTTTTGGAGAACAGGTAGCATTTGATTTGATTTCTGAAGAGTAAATAGGTTTTCACATTGCAAAGAAATTGAGAAAAGGAACTCCAGGTAGACTGAGTTGTGTGACCATAGGAATCAAAATGTGTGGTGTGCTAGCAGAAATGAGAATAGTCGGATGAGGTCTGAGTTGCAGAGGAAGAGTGGTGTTTCATCCCTGGCTCTCAGCATACATTCTAGATCCATCTAATTTACTCTATACTGCATATATCCCCACTCCCTCAGTATCAAACTCTAAGATTCTAATTGCATCACTCTTTTCACTTTCAGTCCTCAATCTCTCCTTTGACTTGGGTCATTTTTTGCCTTCTCTTACCTCAGGAAATACTCTTGCTCTGAGGGGCCTTCCTTTTAGGGGTTCAAAATCATGAACAGTGTTCTCATCCAGTCTCACTCCAACCAGGTTGAATACTACCTGCTTAGCTGGGAGCAGAGAGGATGATGTTGAAAATACAAATTGAGGAAAAGTCATGAATTGTTTAGAATACCACGTTGTTGGACAGTAAGCTGACGCCAAGTGCCTTTTAGAAAACATAAAAATGAAAAAAAAGAAAACATAAAAATGCTTTCAATTGGGACAATTTAAGTGAGAGAAATAGATCTGAGAGGTGTTTTATATTTCAATTGAGATAGACCAACTATGTTAGAAAATCCAGGGCCATAGATAAATTCTAAAGTGAAAAATCCAAGACCAGAATATGTGGCATTATTGATGATTGGAGACAGCTATACAAGGTAATCTATCTGTCCAGGAGAAAGTTAATAAATGTAGTGGCTGGTTTATTGTCATTTGAAAGACAGCTCCCCAAATCACTGCAACAATAATACAAATAAGTGGCACCTGTGGCCATAGGTGTGGCTGGGCAAAAATTAAAATTAAAAAAATAAAGAGAGCAAGAAGTCAGTCTTTAAGTAATACCAATTGCCAAATAATAGCTCACTGTGTCCTTATGCTTTCCACATGTTTTACTTTAGGATTACAATTAAGCATATGTAATTTTTTGACAATTAATGTTAGATATAATTAATCATAACAGCAGTAACTCATTTGGTTGTTGCCTATGAAGGTTTTCAAATAACTTTGAACAATACTTTCCAATTCCTTTGTACATCAAACAATCTGCAAAATTTGAGATCTTCACATTGAGGCCCATGATCAAAAACCCATTGGAGTGCCACACACAGATGCATATAAATATACGTGTGTACAGATACACACATGCCATCTTCATAGTTAACCTGTGAGGTCATTTCTTACATTAATAATGCAGATTTTCTCATTTGGGCTTCAATCCTTCTATAATAGGAAGATATCTACCCTTTTATAAAACTCACCTCACAAGGCTGCTGTGAGGGATAAGTGCATGTTTGTAAAATGCTTATCACAGAGAAGGTATTTCATCATTGTTGGTTCCTTTCCTGCTCTCCCTCCTCAGATAATGAAAGTAAATTTCCAGTAACAAAGTAAGGAGACACTAGTCAATAAAAGTTATTCATTAAGCATATGTCATAGTTGAGAGAAAATGAATGGAACAGATGAAAATAAGTAAAAGACAAAGTGCAATAAGACTTGCTATCCCAAAGATCTCATGAAAGATACGTTAAGACACATGAATAATGGGTATGTTGCAAATTGCCAAGCATCTGAATTTAATCTGATATGTCTGTGGTTTTAGGCATTTGGTATTCAAAACAAACTCTTTGAGTATTTTAAAAATTATTTAGAAAGTTGTGTTGTTTTGATAGAAATACCTGTATAAACAGACACATTTTAAAGAAAACTAATTACAAATAACTGTTAACTAAGGGGGTGATGCCAATCACTTTAAATATTTCTCTGATAGCTTATGCTCAGGTATGCCATCATATCAGAAAATTGGCATAAGATTCTCTTCATAACCATTTATTACCATTCAACAGTATTCATTAAACAGTTACTACATATGCTACCCATATGCTAGGAGCTGAGGATCTACTGTTGAACAAAACAAACATGGCTATGTATCCCAGGATCCTTGTCATTAGTGACACGTATTTATCAAGCTGTGGATGGTTTTCCTGTGCCAGTCATGCCATTTTCATTCAGTCACTAACATGTAAGCAGCACTTTCCATCGTGAGAATGCCATGACCATCACTGCTGCTAATTGGCCTCCCTGATATGCATGTATCATCCACTATATGCACACACTTCATAAACTCTTTAAAATTATCCTTTGAGGAGGCATTATCTTCATTTTTTTAAAACAACCTTATTGAAGTGTAATTTACATACCATACAATTAATCCATTTAAATGTGCAATTAAACGATTATTAGTAAAATTACCAAGTTGTACAGCTATTCACACAAATCAGTTTAAAAACAGTTCCTTCCCCCTATTGAGACCCCTAATTCCAATCCCCAACTACAGGGACCCAATAATCTGCTCCCTGTTTCTATAGATTTACATTTTCTAAACATTTCATATGAGTGGAATTATATAATATGGGAATTTTGTCTTTAATTTCATTACTCAGCATTTTTTTTTTTTTGGTCACATTTTTTACTTGCCTATCCCTAGCATGGGATAGTGGTATGCCCCTCCCATCCACAATGCTCACTGCATCCCTCAGATATGGGTCTACTCCCCCAACCTCCGAATCCCTGGTGAACACCACCACCATTTGAGCACCATAGTGTTAATCAGTCAGTACCAATTTGATGGAGAGTACATGTGGAGACCATTCTTCCAATCTTGTGTCACCTCACTTCGAATAATGGCCTTAAGTTCAATCCAGGATAATATAAGTGGCGCTAGCTCACTCATCTTTCTCAAAATTGAGTAATATTCCATTGTAAACATACACCAAATTTTAATAATCCACTAATGAATTGAGGGCACTTGAGTTCTTTCCATGACCTAGCAATAGTGAATTGTGCTGCCATAAACATTCAGGTACAGATGTCATTATTATAGAAAGTCTTATGTTCTTTTGGGTAGATGCCTAATAATGCTATTGCTGGGTTGAATGGTAATTCTATTTTTAGGTCTTTGAGGAATCTCCAAATTCTTTTCCACAGAGGTTACACTAATTTGCAGTCCCACCAGGAGTATAAGAGTGTTCCTGTTTCTTCACAAACTTGCCAGCATTTGTCGTTTTGGGATTTTTTGATAGAGGCCAATCTCACTGGGGTTAGGTGGTATCTCATTGTGGTTTTGATTTGCATTTCTCTAATGATTAGAGATGTTGAACATTTTTTATATGTTTGCTGGTCATTATTCTGTCTTCTTTGGAAAAGTTTCTGTTCTTTTCCGTTGCCCATTTATTGATGGGGTTGTTTGATTTTTTCTTGTTAATTCCTTTGACTTCTAAGTAGATTCTTCTTATCAGACCTTTGTTGGAGGTTTAGAGAGCAAATATTTTCTCCCAATCTGTAGGTTGTCTATTTGCTCTAGTGATAGTTTCTTTGGCTATGCAGAAACTTTTTAATTTGATCAGATCCCATTTGTTTATTTTTGTTGCTTCCTTAATTGCTTTGCGGGTCTTCTTCAAGAATTCTTTGCCTAGACTGATGTCTGAGAGGGTCTTATCAACATATTCTTCTAGGATTCTTAAGGCTTCATGCCTTAGGTTAAGGTCTGTTAACCATCTTGAGTGTATTTTCCTATATAATTTGTGCCCAAAGTTTATAAATCTAGTCAGATGGATTCTAAAATCTGGCAGTTCAGCTATGCCCCTTTTGCAATACCGTGCTTGTACCACTTCAAGTTCAATTGCATATCCAGCCAGGTTTGATGATAATTTAAATAATTACATTTTTCATACAGTTTCTTAAAGAGCTATACACCATTTACATCAATAAAGCATGGTGCCATGAGAACTAAGATTGTATTTTTTATTTCCCCTTCTCCACAAAAGTGGCTTTAAAGAGTACAATATCCCATTTTCATTACCGAGGAAAATAGAATTGCACTGTTTTCCTACATGTTTATAATTAATGTGGAAATCCTGGGAAGGATGGTGAATTAAGTGCTCTGTATAACTTTCCCTCAGATATCAACTAAAATAATCAAAGTGAAGATCTTCCTTGGCCTAAACATAATATAGCCTGAAATCTAAAAGTTGGCACTAGGGAACAGATACAGAAAGCCCCAACGAAAGTTGCCTATTTTTAGCTCAAGTAGTAGGAAAGAGAACCCCTAACAGAGATAGTGCCATAAGCTCCTGTTTGTGTTACTTCCATCCTATCCATTGTCTTGACTCAACCCCCAAGCAATCTCATAGAGGTAGCAACAGAGACCAATGGGAAGCCACCACAGGTTTCAAAAGAAACTAAGAGGAGAGAAGCTTTCTCTTTAAAAATATTTCTTTTTCACATTGTCCTCTACTGGTTGGCCCTGCAAGTGGGTGCCATTTTGAAGTGTGTGGTAATGTGGGATAAATAAAGCCCCAGTTTTATGCATGCAGGGCCAAAATGGGGAGCCTCAGAAAACTATTAAGTTCCAGAAATATTACGGAGAGGAAGAAACATGCAAATGTGTCCCCATAAAGATGTTCATCAAATCCTGGGCTAATTCCTGAGCTGCACATGTATGAACTAGACCTTATTCAGAATACCAAAGACTTTGAGACTTGAACTAATAGAATACAACTCATGTCCCAGACTGACCACTAAATAGCTCACAAGTGAGGCACATTCAAATAGATTTAAGAAGCTCCAAACACATTAAATTCAAAGAAACCCATCCCAGACATATTATAATTAGATTGATGAAACCTAAAGATAAGAACAAATCTTGAAAGAAGCTACAGAGAAATGAACTGAATTGTGGTTCCCCAAAATCCATGTTAACACTTTAACCTCTAGTACTTTAGAATGTGACTGTATTTGAAGGCAAGGTCTTTAAAGAGGTAATTAAGTTAAAATGTGGTCATTAGGTTGAGTCCTAATCCAATAAACTGGTGCCCTGAAGAGAAGAGGAGGTATGGATATAGACATGTACAGAGGGAAGATGATGTAAAGATACAGACAAAAAATGGCCAACAAGCCAAAGAGAGAAGGCTCAGAATAATCCAACCATGAAAATGTTCTGATTTCTGATTCTAGCCCATAGAACTGTAAGAAAATAAATTTGTATTGTTTAAGCCACCCAGTCTGAGGTATTTTGTTATGGCAGCACCAGCAAACTAATAAAATAAATGACAATTTTAATAGCTGTGGATTTCTTGTCAGAAATCATGCAAGCCAAAGAAAAGTGGCATGATATTTTCCAAAGTTCTGGAAGAAAACTATCAGGCAGAATTTCATCCTTTAGGAATGAAGGTGAAATAAAGACATTTGAAGATGAAGTAAAAGTAAGAAAATTCATTATCAGAAGACTTACTCTAGAAGATTTGCTAATAAAATATATTTAGATAAAAAGGAAAGTATATAAGATAAAACTTTAGACAATAAAGAATGCAGGAAGAGCAAAAGAAGTGGTAAATATGAGGATAAATGCAATAGAGTATTTTTCTCTTCTTGAGTCCCTTAAAATACATTTGACATTTGAAAGAAAATTTATAACATTGTGGATGGTGTTTGTTATAGATATAGGAAAAATAAGTAAAATCAAAATATTTAATGTAATTGGGGTAGAGTAAATAGACCTACTTGATAAGATTTGCACCTTCCAATTGAAGTAGTAAAATATTAATTTTAAATAGATAGTGAAAAGTGAGGTAAGCACATTGTAATGTCTAGAACAATGACTATAAAGCTATATAGTCAAAATTATAAGAGCTAAATTAAAACAAAATAACAAAATGTTAAAAATATTCAAATGACCAAAAAGACAACAAGGAAGAAGGAACAGGGGAACAAAAAACAGAGAAACCAAATAATAAAATGATAGCCCTAAATCCAAGCATATCAGTAATAACACTGAGTTTCTCAAAAGGCTAAACATGGTTACCATATAACCCAGCAATTCCACTTATAGGTATGTACCAAAGAGAATTGAAAACAAGTGTTCAAACAACTTGTACATAAATATCCATAACAACATTATGCATATTAGCTTAAAAGTGAAAACAGCTCTTACGTCCATAAGCTGATGAATGAATAAATAATACATGGTATATCCACATAATGGACTACTCTTCAGCAATAAAAAGGAATGAAGTACTGATACATGCTGCAGCATGTATGAATTTTGAAAATATTATGCTAATAAAAGAAAACAATCACAAGGGACCACATACTGTATGATTCCACTTACATAAAACTTGCAGAATAGTCAAATCTATAGTGACATAAAGTAGATTAATGGCTGCTTATAGCTGAGGAGTTTGAGGGGAAGTGGGAATGTGACTGCTAATGAGTACAGGATTCCTTTTTGAATCAATGAAACTGTCCTAAAATTGATTGTGGCTATGAGTGCACAATTCATTAAATATACTAAAAACCATTGATTTTTATGTCTTAAATGAGAGAATTGTGGAATATGTGAATATCTTGCTAAAAATTTCTTTAAATATAAACACATCAATTAAAGTAAAGAGGATTACAAAAACATGTTCCAACTCTATGCTGTGTATAATAAACTTATTTCAAATATAATTATGTAGGTAGTTTAAAAGTAAATGGAAGGAAAAAATAGACTAGGCACATACCAAACAAAAGAAATCTGGAGTGATTTTATTAGTATTGGACAAAGTAGAACTCAGCAGAAAGAAAATTTTCTGGGGAAAATAGCAACATTACATAATGACAAAACAGTGACTTCACCAAGACATACTAATTCTAAATATGTATGTACCCAACAACAAAGATTCAAAATACATGAAGCAAAAACTGACAAAACTGAAAAGAGTAATTAACAATTGCAAATATAGTTGGGGATATCAGCAGTGCTAACTAGTAGATAAACTACTAGACAGGAAATCAGTAATGATATGGAAGATTAAACAATAATATCTTCAAATTGAATCAAATTGGCATAGATAATACATTCTACACAATACAGCGGGACCCATAATCTTTTTAAGTGCACGTGAAACATTTAATGAGATGTGTCACATCCTTGGTCATGAAACAAATTATAGCAGATATTAAATAATCAAAACAATACAAAGGATATTCTTTGGTAATAATATAATTAAACTAGAAATCAAAAACAGAAAGAAAACCCAGCAATATCTTCAAACACTTCAAAATTAAATGACACGCTTCTAAATAATACTTAGGTCAAAGAGAAAGTGTAACGGGAAATTAGAAAATATTTTTCACCTGAACAAAGTTGAAAATTCAATGTATGAAAATTTATGAGATGCTGCTAAAACAGTGATTCCAGGGGAAATGATCACATTAAATATTTTCTTTTAAATTTTTAAAGAAATTATTACTTTAGTTAAATATTAAGTTAAAATATTAAAATATTAAAAATATTTCATTTAAAAAACTAATTAATATAGGTACATAATAGTTGTATATCTTTGGAGAGTACATGTGATGTTTTGGTACAGGCATACAATATGAATTAATCAAATCACGGTAATTGTGGTATCCATCACCTTAGGCATTTATCATTTCTCTGTGTTAGGAACATTCCAATTCCACTCTTTTAGTTAATTTGAAGTAGACCATAACTTATCATTGACTATAGCCACTTTGTTGCACAATCAAATATTGTTCATTCTAACTATCCAACTATATTTTTGCACCATTAACCATCCTTATTTTATCTCCTCCTCTCTGTTACACTTCTCAGCCTCTGGTAACCATCATTCTCTCTGTCTCCATTTGATCAGTTGTTTTTAATATTAGCTCCCACATATGGGCGAGAATATGTGAGATTTATCTTTCTGTGCTTGGCTTATTTCACATAACATAATGCTCTTCAGTTCCATCCATGTTGTTGCAAATGGCAGGATTCCATTCTTTTTTATGGATATGTAATAGTCCATTGTGTATATGTAACATGATTTCTTTATCAATTAGTCTGCTGATGGACACTTACGTTGATTCCAAACCTTGGCTATTGTGAATAGCGCTGCAATAAACATGGGACTGCAGATATCTTTTTGATATGCTGATTTTCCTTTCTTTTGGATATATACCTAACAGTGGGATTGCTAAGTCACTTGGTAGTTCTATTTTTAGGTTTTTGAAAACCCTCCATATCCTTCTCCATAGAGGCTGCAAACCTCACCAGTATTTGTTATTGCCTGTCTTTTTGATAAAAGCCATTTTAACTGGGGTGAGATGATATTCGTTACAGTTTTGATATGCATTTCTCTAATGCCCAATGATGTTGAGTATTTTTTCATACACCTGTTGGCCATTTCTATGTCTTCTTTTGAGAAATGTCTGTTCATATCCTTGGCCCATTTTTAATTAGATTATTTGAATTTTCCCATTGAATTGTCGGATCTCCTTATATAAATATTTTCATTAGAAAATAAGACCTATCTCCCATCCAAGTACTAATCAGGCCTGACCCTAAAAAAATGAAATAATATCTTTTGCAGAAACTTGGATGTAACTGGAAGCCATTATCCTAAGTGAAGTATCTCAGGGATGGCAAAACAAATACCAGCATGTACTCACTAATAAGTGGGAGCTAAAGGATGTTGATGCATGATCATACAGAGTGGTATAATGGACTTTGTAAACTGAGAATATGGGAGAGTGAGAGTAGGGTGAGGGACCTAAAATTACCTATTAGGTATAATATACACAATTCAGGGGATGAATACACTGAAAGCCCTGACTTCATCATTATGCATCCATGTAACAAAATAACACTTATACCCCTGAATCTATTTAAATAAAAAAAAAATCTTTCCTAGGTTTACTCATAAAATGAATGAGTTAGTTATCTCTAAAAAAAATTTTGGATGAAGTTAGGATGTTCTATGAAGTGCTAAAAGTGATGAAACTTAATATAAAAAGAAATTTGAAAAAAAAGAAAAGATGACCTGTTCCAAATAATTACTCTAAGCTCCCATCTCAAAAAAGAACAAAAATAAGAGTAAAATAAACACAAAGCAAGCAGAAAGAAGGAATAATAAAGATATGAGTAGAAATCAATGAAATTGAAAACAGAAAACAATAGAGAAAACTGAAACTAGTGGCTGGTGCTTTGAAAAGATCAATGAAATTGACAAAATTCTCACAATAGCGACAATGAATAGAAAAGAGTGGATATGGATTACCAATGTCAGAAATGAAAGTAATTATTACTATAGACTCTACAAATATTTAAAAATTAATGAAATACTATGAATAATTTGATGTACATAATTTGATCATCTTAGATGAAACACCCTAATTTCTCAAAAACAATGAAATATCAAAACTGATCCAATATAAAATAAGTAACCTGAATAGTCCTACAACCATTAACACATTGACTGCCATGTGAGTTGTATTTAACTCAGACTAGTTTTGAACCCCGGGACTCATGAAGCAAAACTCTGAAGTAGGTTCATTAAAATCTTACTTGCTGATGTTCTTATTGCTACAATTAATATGGACAATTTAATTCTAAAAACGTGGATTACATTACATATAACTCATGCACAGAAAACAACAAAAAATAATAAATTAGAAAGGATTGCTTTATTTTAATGAAACACCGTGGCCTCAGGGCAAGTTTTTTTTTTTTCTAGTGTGGCAGTCAATGTGTTAAAGGAAGTAAATTTATAATTATAATTACAGACATTCTAGTAAAAAATTGCCAGGCCCAGATGGTTTTATTGGACAATACAAGGGGGACAAAACTACAGACAAATATTCCTTATATATAAAGACACAAACAAAAATATCAAACCAAATTCAACAATATATAAAAAATAAATATTATACCGTTCCCAAGTAGGTTTTTCCTGGGATGCTGGGCTGTCTCAATATTTAAAATTCAATCAATGCAATTAATCATATTAACAGACTAAAGATGAAAAACCATATATCAATTATTGCATATGATATTGGCAAAACTCAACACAATTCAGAATATGTATTCTCAGTAACATCTCAACCATTTACACAAATCCTACTAAACATAACTCTTAATGGTGAAAGACTGAATACTTTTCTCCCAAATTTGAGAGGAAGGCAAGTATGCCTACTCTCACCATTCCTAGTCAACATTTTATTAGAGGTGCAATAAAACAAAATAAATAAATAAATAAATAAAAGATATACACATTGAAAAGGAAGAAATAAAATTGCCTATATTGGCAAATGACATAATTGTCTATGTAGAAAATTCTAAGGTCTCCTAGGACTGATACATGAATTACAGATTGAGAGAAAGTATTTTCAAAGCACATTTATGGCAAAGAACTTGCATCCAGAATTTATAAATTACACAAAACACAACAGTAATAAAATAACTCAATTAAAATGACCAAAAAAATTGAACAGACATTTAAACAGGAGATAAGGATGACAAGTAAGCACATGAATAGATGTTCAATATCATCAGCCATTAGGCAAATGTTAATTAAAATTGTCAGGAAATACCAGGACCCACCTATTAGAGTGGTTTATAACAACTGACATTACCAAGTCCTGGAGAAAATACTGAGTATCAGGAATGCTCATACATGAGAATATAAAATGACACAGCCAATCTGAAAACAGTTTGGCAGTTTCTTATAAATGTAAAAATACACTTACCAAATGAGCCAGTAATTAGGTTCCTTAGTATTTACCCTTGATAAATAAAAATACGTGTTAGTACAAAAATCTGTATGAAAATGTTGATATCAGCTGTATTCGTAATTGCCAAAATCTTGAAACAATGAAAGTGTCTATCAATGTGTAAAGGGTTAAATTGTGGTACCCTTGTACAATGTAATACTACTCAGTAATATGAAGGAACAGACTACTGACATATACAACAACTTGGATGGATCTCAAAGGCATTAAACTGATTAAAAGAGGACGATCTTGAGAGGTTATAAACTGTATGATTGCATTTATGTGATTTTCTCAAAAAGACAAAGTTATAGTGATGGGAATATATCAGTTTTTGCCAGTGGTTAGGGGTAGACAGAATGTGTAACTACAAAGGGATAATATGAGAGCATTTTGAGGGATGATGAGATGGTTCTATATCCTGATTGTGGCACTGGTTATACAAATCCATGCCATACATATATTAAAACTCTAAAAAAGTTGTAAAGCAAAAGAAGTAAATTCTGCTGATTGATAATTTAAACCCTAAATTAAAAATGATAAAATTCATACATCCAAATTTTAGGGAATATAGTCAAAATAATTAAAGTAGATATAAATGAGACTCTCTCCATCTCTCCATATATATATATTCCACCAAACTCATTGTTAGAGGTTACAGGTAGTGGTAGAAAAGGAGCAGGCAAAGCTACAGTGCATAAATGCAAATGAAACATGAGAGTTAACTCAATTTTAAAAAATGGACAAGGGGCCTGAATAGACATGTCTTTAAAGAAGGCATACAAAAGGCCAACAAGCATATGAAAAGATGCTGAACATTACTATCAGGGAAATGCAAATTAAAACCACACCAAGATATCACCTCACACCTGTAAAAATGGGTTTTATCAAAAAGACAAAAGATAAATGTTGTCAAGAACGTGGAGGAATTGAAAACCTTGTACACTTTTGGTAATAATGTAAATTAGTACAGTCATTATGGAAAATGGCATGGGGGTTCCTCAAAAATTAAAAATAGAAATACCATATGATTTAGCAATCCCACTATTGGGTATATATCTAAATTAATTGAAATCTGTATGCACTCCCATCCCCATTGCAGCATTATTCACAGTAGCTAAGATATGGAATCAACCTAAATGTCCATCAAAAGATGAACAGATAAATAAAATGGAGCACTATTCAGCCTTAAAAAAGAAGAAAATCTTGTCATTTGTGACAACATGGGTGAAGCTGGAGGACTTTATGTTAAGTGAAATAAATTAGGCACAAAATTATAAATACTGTATTATCTCACTTTAATGTAGAATCTAAGAAAATCAAACCATTTCAGAAAGTAGAATGGTGATACCAGGGCCTGGGAACAGGCAGGGAGAGGAGCAGAAAATAGAGAGATGTTGGCCAAAGGGTATAAAGCTATAGTCAGATAGGAGGAATAAATTCTGGAGATCTATTGTATAGCATGGTGACTATAGTTAGTAATAATGTATTGTATTTTTGAAAATCGCTGAGAAGAGTAGATTTTACATGTTCTCATTACAAAAATTGGTAAACATGTGAGGTGATAGATATGTTAATTAACTTGATTAACTTAGTCTATGATATATACATACATCAAAATATCATATTGTACACCATAACTATTTATAACTTTATATTTTCCAAATAAAAAATTAAAAAATTAATTAGACAACTAAAAAGATAAGGGAGAGTAGGAAATATAAGAAGGTAGAATTTTATAGAATATTATAAGTAGAAATTAATGTTAAAATGTCTAGATGAATAATTAGTAATTTTTTTAAATAGGTGAATGATATAGTTCACAATAGCTGTATTTTTCATGAGTCTTTGTGTAGAGACTAACAAACATAAAACATATCTATATCAACAAACTGGACAAAAATCATTAAAATTTAAAGTACAACAGTGGTAAGTTTTCAGCATGACTTTCTCAGTCTTTGAGAGTTATAGACAAAACATAATAGGACTATAAAAATTTCAATACTCCAATTTTAAATTTTAATTTGATAGATTAAAATCTTTATTACAGAAGACACACATGATTTTCATAGATCTATGGAATATTATATAATTTGAATATATAATAGATTTCAAATAAAAGATTAAGGGATTAATTTTAGGTCTTGAATGTCCAGTCCAGTAAAAATCAGCAATTCCCAATGTAATTTAAAGATTTAACTTCTGCCACTGGAGGCCAGGCTCTTGTTCTAGGGATTGGGAACATGGCTGTTCTTTCACTTATCCCAAGTAAGCACCTTAGAGTGGAGGGCTCTTACTCAAGGGCTTCTTTTGGTGTTGGAAGCTTAAGCCAGTAAGTAGAGCCAGTAGGGCAAACCTCTCTTTACTAAAGTGCCCACAATTGCTGTCTTCTCTTTGTTGTTTGTTGCTGCTACTCTGGTTATTCCCAATTGATCTTCTGTGCCTTCTGTGTGCCACAAGTCCAGATGTTGAACTTCTCATAGGACTCACTACTGAGTTTTTCATAGCCTTTGCAGTGAACTTCTCCTCTGCATAGTTGCTTAATGAAAAAGAAAGTATAGCTCCCTTGTGAATTATTGTCTCACTCACCTACCTCCCTTAGCTCACACCATTTGTGGCACAGTCCAGGGTCTCTTGTTTCTGAAGACCTTGTGCCTATACAGCTAAGTTTTTGGTGGGATGCAACAAACTCCCTCAAGCTCAACTACTTTCATCAGTATCTTCTTTAGACAGAGGACACTCAGCCCTCTTTCTTTTCCTAAGTAAATTTTATCCAGCTCTTTTAGGCACAGAGATAATCAAGTTGCTGCTTAAGTATACATCCAATTGGGAAACTAGCTCCTAATTCCTTCTTCTTTTAAGTAGATCTAATGAGCCACCATTACTTGGTTCTGTGGTTTGAATGTTTATGTCTCCCCAAAATTCATAGGTTGAAACTTAACTCCCAAGGTGATGGTATTAAGAGGCAGGGCCTTTGGAAAGTGATTAGGTCATGAGGGTCCTGACCCCATGAATGGCATTCATGCCCTTATAAAAGAGACCTGAGGGAACTTATTCACACCTTCCTCCATGTAGGGACATATATAGAAGGTGCCATCTATGAGGATTCATGAGACACTGAATCTGCCAGGGCCTTGATCTTGGACTTCCCAGTCTCCAGAATTGTGAGCAATAAATGTCTGTTATTTATAAATTTACCGGGTCTAAGACACTTTGTTATAGTGTCCTAAACAGCCTAAGGCACTTGGTTTCAGGGTTTGATACAGCAATGCTACCATTCTCCCATAGATAAGGCCAAGAAAACCCATTGTAGTCTATTCCTAAATCAAGGAATCATGACTCTGCCTTCTCCAGCCTTTTATAAATAAAAATAAACTCAGAAAGGGGGGAGGTCTTGAGTGATACCTGACAGTGGTAGTCAGTTTTAGAATCCGAGGGCAATCAGTTCAACTCATAACCTTTTACAGGCATGTTTGAATTTCTCAGCAATGGCATTGGGAAAATTAGCTAAGCATTTCAGAAAATAATTTAGAACTCTACTTTGCAATCTATACCAAAGTACATTCAATACATATTTAAAATGTAAATGTAAAAATCCATAAAATATAAGAATAAAATTCATGTGTAAGGCAAAATTATCATAACAGTGTATGTTCCTTGAAGAAAACACAAATGAAGGGAAAATTTATAATTAAAAATAAGTAATTCCACTATGTGAAGATAATGGGCTATTAACATTGCAGAATGTCTTTCCTCTCCTCTCCCCCCTCCCCTCTCCTCTCCTCTCTTCCCCTCCCTTCCTTTCCTTTCCTTCCCTCTTCTCCTCTCTCTCTGTTTTCTCTCTCATCATTGCAGTTTGAATCTGCTTGTGTTGCTCAGCAATATACCAGAAGCATCTCTAAGAGACTTGATAAACTCCTTTTAATATTTACATAATAATCAATTACATAAGTGTATCAAATTTTATATAGGTTGCATAAGTTGGTAGATAATTAAGTTGCTTCTAATTTTCAATATTAAAGCACATAGTGTAGAGAATATCCTTATGCCTAGGATAAATTTTAAAAAGTGAAATTGCTGACTCAAAGATAATAAACATTTTCAAGATTTTTTGTTTTCTTTTTTTAGCACATCTTCAAAGGCTGTAAAATTTACACATGCAACAATGATGCAGGAAAATTACTATTTCCTTATCATTGGCAATGATTAATATTAATATTTCCTTCCATCTTTGCTAATATGATAGATAAAAGTTGATGATTTCTTTTAATGCTTTTCTTTAATTTCCAAGGTTGTTGAATATTTTAATTTCATCATTTTATATCTTCATCTTTGATTCACTTGAAATTTATTTTGGTATAAGCTGGGCGCTAACTTAATTTCTTCCAAAATGGCTACCCAATTTTCCAATACTATTTATTGACTAATCTGTCCTTTTCCTATTGCTCAGAAATGCCATATTCATCATATATTATATTCACTTCCAATATTTAATTGTGTTTCTGAACTTCTTATTCTATTCCATTTTTCTAGATGCCCAGACTAGTTCCCATTCAATTCCACTTAGTTATACTATCTTAATGATAAAATTTACTACTTCTTTATGAATATTTATTTTTAAGTTTCTCAAAATAGTTTGCTCATTTTATTCCAGAAAATCTATGCAATTATTTTGTCACCTTCTAAAAGAAAGTTCTATTGAGAGATTGATTTGCATTTACTCAAATGTATACATTAATTTGGAGAGAATTGTACACTTGCATATATCAACTCTTTATATAAATAGGTTCCATTTCACTATTAATTAAAACATTATTTTATGTCTTTTATGTAGTTTTGTTGTTTTAAAAATGTCTTGCAGTAATGTATAAAAATCACCATATAGATATTTTTATATGTCATTCAATAATCATGTAAAAACAAAAAGTGTGTTATAATACTCAAAATAAACCAAAATGTTAATACTGGCTATTTCCATTTTCTGGGATTCTAAAGTATTGTATTATTCCATAAACTTTTCTTTAAAAAAACAATTTCATTGATATATTATATAATTCATCTATTTAAAGCACACAGTTCAACAATGTTTTAATATGTTCACAGTGCTGTGCAACCATCATCACTATTTAATTTTAGGACATTTTCATAACTCTCAGAAGAAATCTCATACCCAGTAGGATTCTCTCCCTATTTATCTCTAACTCCCACAGCCTTAGGCAACCATTAATATACTTCTTATGTCTACATATTTGCTTATTTTGGGCAATTTACATAAATGTAATTATATAGTATGTAACCTTTTGTGACTCGCTGCTTTTAATTAGCATAATGTTTTCAAAGTTCATCCTTTTTGTGGCACATATCAACAATTTGTTTATTTGTATGACTGAATAATATTTCTTTATATAACTATACGACATATTATTTATCCATTCATCAGTTGATAGGCATTAGGGTTATTTTTATTAATACTTTATGGTTATTATGAATAATGCTGCTATGAGCATTCATCAAGTTTTTGTGTGGACATATGTTTTCAGTTCTCTTGAATATATACTTAGGAATGAAATTGCTAGGTCAGATGGTAACTCTATGTTTAAATTTTTGAGGAACTGCCAGACTGTTTTCCAAAGTGGCTGCACCATTTTGAATTCTCACCAGCAGTATGTGAGGGTTCTGACTTCTCCACAGTTTTGCCAATATATGTTATCATTTGTTGTTTTTATTATAGTAATTCTTGGTGGTAAAATGTGGCATCTTATTATGATACCTTTTCTTAATATTCTCTAATAACCACATACTTCTTTTTAATGGCAAAACTCTCTGTATTCATAAAAGCAATACAATATGACATGATACCCTGGAAATAAGAAATAAATGCTGACCTCTGTTTACACAGTGTCCTAAATCACATCTGGATAGGCAGACATTAGGCAATCTTAAAACGGACATGTTTATAGTCACAGATATGCAAATGTATGTGAGGCACAATGATATCGCAAATCCCAATAATGTTTTCTGGTGTTCTATTAAGGAAGTTGACAGTTCTTAAATTAATTTTTCAGCACCTCTATTAGCACTTCACATTTCTATGCAATTTTAAAGTGCATTTTCAGAGATTGAGGATTATCCTCAAGAAATCTCATTTAAAACTATTTTTTGCTTCTATTCTCTTATTTTCATTCCTTTCTCTATTTCATGCTTAGCACCTAGTTGTCTAATATTTTAAGAACACAACTACACCATATCAAATTTCTTTAAATCAAATATCTTTGTCTTGCTTGACTTACCCCTAATTTATGGAAAGAGAACAGGGTAATGGGTTTTATGATGCAGATTACCCAAATATAGTAAACTCAAATATAGTACTTTAATTGCTATCTAATTAGATGTGTCTTAAAGAAAAAGCTGATGCAAGTATTTTACTTGTTTATCTATCTATCATCTATAATCCCTTAGGACTATTGAGATTAATATAAACCCAGATTATATGTCAATATAAAATCATATTGAACAGTATTTCATTGGTTATGATATAGTCTGTTTATAAATTTATCTCAAGATTTTGAAATATGAATGAGGAAAAACAAGGAGGAATTTTGAAAGTTAATGTAGGTCTGTTTTATCTAGTGGTGGCAGCAACTTCAAATTAACTTCAAGGAAGATAGTTTCTTCTGTTTAGGCAGTATCCAAATGGGCCTTTTAGTTATACAAATATAAAGCAAGTACATTTCCAAATGCCCTTAAGGACACTGTAAAGTCCTTGTAACCTAAATGTATTTGTTGAATATTCTAAAGTGGTCATGTAAATTGCTGTTTATGCTTAAAATCATGTAGGATTATGTGGCTTGCATTTTGAAGATGAGATAGAAGTGAGGAAAATAATTTCCTGGGTACAGACAAATGGCAAAGAGCTTTTATAGTTGTCTATTTTTAAAGAAAGAATGGTGCTTTGGGAGTACCGAGAGACAACACTCTGACATCGACATTATATTGGCAACAGTGAGTCCTTTCCAGAAGGCTTTAAGGTTTGAGGACATTGGCTAAAGGGAATTGGAGCAGGAAAGGAAGCACATGGTAAATATTCTTACTGGAGAGACTGTGACGTAAGAGGCACCTCTCTCATGACATGTAGAAATAACTAGGTAATAACATGGGGGTGAAGTGATTGAAGTGAGTACCAACAAGCTCAATGTCATGGTTGAGAGCTAGGTGGCAGTCCAATAGAAATCTTAGTGATAATGGAAATATAGTAAGTTTGTGCTGTACAATACAGTCTAGTAACCACTATATATAGTGGCTGTTGAAAACTTGAAATGTGCTTGGTGTGATTGAAGGACCAATTTTAATATTTAAATTAGTTTTAATTTAAATAGCCAAACATGGCTGATTGCCACTGTATTGGACAGTGCAGGTCTAGAATATTAGAAATAAATGTGACATCATATTCTCAAAAGTAGTAGAAACATGAACATTTAAATTACATGTTTAAGATTAAATCACAAATGGAACTGAAAATGCATCTTTATATACAGCAATTGATAAACTTTTTAAAAAAATTATGTCACTCTCCACTGTCTATGGAATAAAATTCAAAATCTGTAGGTTAACATAGAAGGCTTTCCAAAGCTCATCCTCATGTCACTGTTCCAACAAGTACAATAATATTTTAATTAAAAAAAAACTTGTTGCTAAAACCAATCTGGACTATCTGCCAGTTCTAGAGGATGAGGAACCAGATTTGGAGAGGTTAGATTAATTATCCCCAGGTGACACAGGTGATAGATGTTCAAATCTAGGCAGTGTGATTCCAGAGGTCTCACTCTTATCACTACACCAATTTCCTTATCTACAAAATAAACATCATAATAATACGTGCGACTTAAATTTGAGGATTAAATGAGATATTTATATGAAGAACTTGACTTTTGCCTGGTACAGAACAAGCACTAAATGAAAATTGGCTATGGTTGATACTACACCTTGGCATTGTGGCTCACAATACTTATTAATTTCAGTATAATAACTCAGAAAAAAATCAAAGGAAAAAATTTCATTTTGAAAACCAATGAACTATTTTTGCTCTTGACATACATTGTCTTGACCTAGCATTGTGACATTTACACAGATCTTAAATAAAAATGAATTCATGGATTAGCTTCATATCACTCTGGAAATGTTCCATCACCCCAAATCCACCTGAATTCTAAAGAAATGAAATGGTTTAGCAAAGTTCTATGGCACTGAAATAATGTTATTTCAAAAAGTACACTTGTACATAAACCAAAAACCAGAATAAATGAAGAACATTCACTGAAAGACATAGTGGACTATAAACAAAAATGATGCTCAGACAGGATCATTCTTCATACCTTTTTATCATGGAAAAGGCAAAATGTAGAAAGGAGAAAATCAAATGCATTTACAAGAAGCCAGAAAGGTAAGGTTATTCAGCTTATATCTCTACCAGAGGTACAATAGCCTAACTATGCTCTTGAGAATACACAGTAAAGTTATTATTGTCTTTTAGAGAGTTTGTAGCACTGACCATAAGAAGCTGAAACATAGAGTTTTTTTCTGTGAAATATAATTTAGGAATATTGTCATCACTTTGAATATACAACACTAAAATTTCTCCTGCTAAAAAGAAGGGATTTAAGGAAAAATGTAATTTTATTGTGAGATTTTTGTGCTCACACTAAGTATTCAGAAGGGGAATATTTATAAAGTATGAAAATATAAAGAGAAAACCTGCATAACAATAGTTTTTAATATTAATTAATTATTTTGAGTGTTCTCTATGTATCTTAGAAAATTGAGGTAATGCTTATGAAATTGTGCTATATGAGTATTGACCGTTTTAATAGCATAATATAAATTCTTAAAACAAGATGTCCAGTAAATGAGATCTATAGAAAAATAAATGAAATCTAAAACAACATACCTTGCATGCATGTCATGACTTCATTTCCACAGAGGTTTTCTATTTTTTTTTACCACTTGATATAAAGAATTTTATTTCTCCTAGACTATAAGAAAAATAAAGCAAATGTAACACTAAGGCTTTCAGAGCTAGAAACAAAATTTAGTAAATTCATTAAATCAAAGTTGTTAACTTTGTTAACAAAGTTTGTATGTGCTGTTCTCCAAACAATAAAAAAATTCCTTTACAGTGCATTGAACATAACATTAGGAACATACTTAAAGATAGTTTCTTTCAGCAAACAATCCTCCAAGGCAAACTAACTAAGTATATTTTAAATACTTGCAACCTATAATTGAAGGTAAAAATTGAATGAAATTTCTTTAGCTAATGTTATTTTAACATTTTGCTAGATATTATAAAATAGCAATGGATTGTGTGTCTTTGAATGCAATTGATTCTTGAGTAGGAAATATCAGAGGAATTTTTTTGACCCTCACTTTATTTTGCAGCATTTTATTATGTAAGGGACTGGAATAAATCAAGACAACATTTCATACAATATTAATTAGCTGTCTTGAACTTTTACTTGTAATTATTTTACAGTAGAAACACTAAAGTTTGTTTAACAGGACAGAATTGTAAAATAAAAGGAATGAAAATAATTTTTCTTTGGAAGAATTTCTATTTCTATATATTATTTAAAATCCTGAAGCTATCTGACTTTTTCTTTATGATCCGATTTCCTTTTTTTACAAAATTTTTCTCCAAATCATCCATAAGGCCCCTTAAGATAAATCAAAGGATAACCTAAACTTAGTCAGTCAGTGCTTTTGACCCTTGGACTACCTTAACTGCTAATACAAGGAATTTGCTACAGTGATGCATTTAGATCAGGTCAAAAAGGTAATGCCGTTGAATGTGTTTATTTTTCTTAGCAGTTCCGATATGGTTGACTGTTTCTCTTTAAACTCTCTGCTTCTTTCACAGCATATCAGTTGAGAGGATTCAGTATCTTCAGTACTGAAGGTCAGACACTATTAAGCTCTAAAAGCCTTTATTTCACTGAACAGGGAAAGGAGGAAATATCTAAGTTTAGTTCAGATATTTGTGACCTCAATGTATACACTAATTTTTATGTTAAATTCAAATGTGATAAATTTAAAATCAAAACAATATACTGTGTTCTACTCTGGATTAACATAGATTGTACTGGACTTGATTTGTAATACATTTTAATATCTGTCTCATATCATCCTGACTTCTTCTAATAGGTTAGTAAGTGTCTATTTTTCTTTATCACTGCAACAAATAAACACTATTATAGGAAATACAGTCCTAATACAAGGCAAACTGCCTTTCGTGCTCATCATAAAAATTGTGTAATATGAGCATGCTGTGTACACAATCAACCCTTCCATTCTAGGGGGAAAAGGGGAGGAAAGATGATAAATTGGTGCATAGAAATCTGTGTGGCACTAAATGACACAAAGTAATGAGATATTATAATTCAGGGCACAATGGTACCCCAACTGTTTGAAACTTTTTATTATACTATATTAAATTTATAGTTATCTGCTGTTGGTTTGGATATTATCTAAGATCCAGAGTTAGCAATCAGAAGAAAGCACCCAAGTATACAACTCTTTAAAAAAATTAGAACTGCAACACTACAAGTTAATTTCCCAAGGATGCAAAGAAAATAATTTTCTACAGATGAATTATATCTTTATGCATGCTATTGAAAATTAGCCATAGTGTTATACATTCATGATACATCTCGTATCTGCTCAAGTACAAAGAATGGGTTAGAACTAACGTGTAAATCATATGCTTGTTTTTGAATTGCTTTATCTAATCCTCTATACATATATTAGTCCCATTGTAAAATAGAGATGTGATTTTCTTTTCACCAGTCTAACTAAATCTTCACATTATGCAAATACACATCTGTTCAAAAAAACAAAGCTAAAGATACACTCCACATTTACTACAAAACAACAAAGATTTCAAGGATATTGGAGTATAATTTTGTTTTTGCTTTATTTGTTTCAGTTGCATCAAGGTCTAATGGTGACGTACTGTTCTCCAAACAATAAAAAAATCCTTTAGAGTTTATTGACCATAATATAAGCAACATATTTAAAGATAGTTTCTTTAGGCAAATCCTCCAAGGCATACTAATAAGTATATTTTAAATACTGCTAACGTATTTAGAAAGGAGGAGTTAATTAAAGAAAAAGAGCTTAAAGATTCATACCTAGCCAAGTGACTTTAGCAGTTCTTACTCCCAGGAATAGTGAATTCAACTATTAATGCTGTTGATCAGTAGAACTATTCAAAATGAGGCCCCTAGAATATTCCATTTCAAGGTTGTTTTGCCTCGGCTAGTGTTTAACTCCATGTCTCCACTCCCTTACCATGTTATTAGAAATGTTGATTTTTTCTTTTGGTTTTCTGATTTTTTTAATTGAAGTATAATTTACATACCATGCCATTACTCCATTTTAAGTGTACAATTAAATGATTATTAGTAAATTTACCAAGTTGTACAGCTATTCACATAAATCAGCTTAAGAAGATGTTGATTTTTAATTTTCATGTTTCCTTCTCTTTACCTGAATAGTTTAGTGACAGATACTTTAATTAATGAAACAATCAACATATGTTTTAGTGCCTAGTATATGTAAGGCATTATGTTGAAAGAAGACAAAGTGAATCATTTCATCAGAGTCCAAGCGACAAGAGAAAGGAAGATACATGGGGATTGAAATGTACCTGGAAAATTAGTAAGAAGAGAGCTGTACAGTGAATGATCAGATTCCCTTGGGGAATGCTTGTGTAATGAAGAAACATTGGGTTTTCTTTTAAAAGGTAACTTCTTTATTAAAGGATTAGTTTTGTTCCTGGGATCAGTTAAGAAGGCAGTGGTATGGATCTGATCAATTGTGTTCTCTGTCATTCATTCGACAAGTATTTATCAAATGTGGCACTGTGCTAATCCTTAATTTTATCTTTTAAATTTTAACACAATTACTCAATTTGGTATGAAATGTTACTGGTATAAAAAAACATTTGCAGATAAAGGTAGTCTGAAAAATGGATTCTCAGAAAATGTGGGGAAAATTAATCTATGATTTTCCAAAATAGGTCAAAAATCTCAATACATGCAGATAATATTATCATATGCCCAAGAAAATATTTTATTTACTAAAGTCTACTAAATATTCAAGATCCAACTTTAAGAACAGCAACACACACACACATACAAAATACTCAGGGTTATAAAATATAAGAAGTTAATTATGCACATTATAAAAAGGTGTTTCAACTTCACAAAATAATACAGTGCAGGATTCACATAGACCACCCATGGAATATAGTACATTATTCTCCCTTTCAGTAGTAAAACTTCTATGTTAAGCAAGACACACCAGTATTTAATCTTTGAGTTAGATGAAACCCCGACCAGCTTCCTACACTATGAAAAAAATACCCTTTTAAATATTCCTGACAGTGATAATTTAACACTTTTAGTGTAAGAGAGCATGTTCTGTTTTAATTTGATTTCAGTTTGCTTCAATGTCTCCATTCTAGTGAGCATCACATTATATGTGTTATATAATTTGGCACCTTTCAGGTAAAACAAGAAAATTAGCTCCTTTGAGAAACACCACTTAAATATTTTTGCAACATTTTTGCTGATGATATTCTATGGACAGCAGCACCCTCTATTTGGAAAGACAACATTCTTATTTTACTTACATGCTCACACACACACACACAAAGCATTGAAAAAGTGTTTGAATAGAGGCATAGAGACACCTGACTATAATGAAAATGTTGTTTCACGTACTTATGGGTTTGAAGTTACTACACCTACAGCTCTGATGCTTATGAGCCATGTGTATATATGAGATTAAAGCAGTCTTCTCTGAAAACTGAGTACCAGCAAAAGTGACGGTAGCCAGGGCTGTCCAGTTTTCTTATCCCCCATTGGAACCGCTAGGGGGCATGTCTGTCCATAAATCTAAAGATCAGCAATTGACCTTGGAAGTCAAGTACATAAAAATTTAATTTCAATGAGATGGGATTTTCTATACTGTAACTGATTTAGGAGTTTAGTCTAATGTATTTTAGATGCTTCCTGGATCAAATTTTAGGCCAAGAAGATTTCTATGTGCAGAAAAAAAATTAGGACAACCGAAAAACTAATTTTCATTTTAACAGGTTTCTCAGTAGCAGTTGCTCCAAAGAGACACACATTTTATCTAATATGGAAGGGGTTTATACAGCAGAATATTGCATTTTCTTTATTGTATCTAGACAAAATATGTGTATATTTTATAAGTACAAAAGGCTAACTCTATTTGATTTTTCCTCTAGAGGGTTTGATTTGGAAAGAATAACAATAAATATAAGCCATTTAACATTGTTTTTAGTTTTTGTTTTAGAAATAAAATTAGCACAATCAAGGTCAGTGCACATTCAAAATACAGCAATAGGCCGGACGCGGTAGCTCACGCCTGTAATCCTAGCACTCTGGGAGGCCGAGGTGGGTGGATTGCTTGAGCTCAGGAGTTCGAAACCAGCCTGAGCAAGAGTGAGACCCTGTCTCTACTAAAAATAGAAAGAAATTAATTGGCCAACTAAAAAATATATAGAGAAAATTAGCCGGGCATGGTGGCACATGCCTGTAGTCCCAGCTACTCAGGAGGCTGAGGCAGAAGGATTGCTGTGAGCTAGGCTGATGCCACGGCACTCTAGCCCAGGCAACAAAGTGAGACTCTGTCTAAAAAAAAAAAAAAAAAAGTTGTAAAAAAATACAGCAATAGCAACCAATAATGAAAGAAAAATATTTAATCAAAATTTCACTTACTTGATTTTTTATTATCGTTTCCTAATAATTTATGACATAATGAGTACATTTTCCATGATGATTTTCTTAGCCAAATCATTTTAATCATAACATTTCTTGCCTCTTTTTATAAGTGTGAATATTTAAAAATAGTGATATTAATTCTTTGTACCCAGATGCCTACAGATTCTTGCACCAAAAATGAAGACCCTCAAAAATAATAGCTAAGAATATGAAGCTGAGAAGGAGTGGAATAAGAAAAATAATAGGTAAAACTGCAGAAATTACATTTTATTTTAATCAATGTGTGTAGGAAACTGTACTTCCAATTTGAGATTCTTTGACCTGTTTGCTACCAAATGTTTCTCCATGATCTGTGATTCAGTCACCTTTGTACAAATGACTTGTGAAATCCATGCAGTTAGGGATGGAACAGTAACTTACAGTGGCTGTTCAGTCTAATTCCAGATTCCATGTTCTTTCATTTTACCCCAAGCTAACTGGCCAATAGAAGATAGAATTTATAGCTTTTGCCTTATTAATACAATGTTCCTAATGTATTAGACCATTGTTACTCATTTTGTGTAGTTATCAGCATTACTTGGTAGCTTGTTAGGCATGCAAATTCTTGTACCCCTTTCCAGACCTGCTAAATTAGAAAATTCATTTTGAAAGTTCAGAAGGCTATTTGTAAACACATTAGCGTTTGATAAGCTCTCTTTTATATAACTTGACTGAACAAATCAGTCCCTGCTTATTGAAAGTTTGTAAATATAGTGCTGAGAATTCCTTTTTATGACCTTTTCTACTTACAGATCTTTTACTTGGTGTTTAAAATAGACTGGTGAAGATAGAAATAATTCTAGTATGGTATGTCCATTGTAAAATCAGTTTAATCATCCTCCCACCATTTTGATTTTTATTATCTATTTTTATTATTATTATTAAAGCTATATAGTAAAGAAAATGTGCAAAACTTTATAGCTTATTGGAGTTTATTTCGTTTCCAACTTCTCATGAGCTCTAATGGCATGACACTGAATGATTGTAAAGAATGAGTAGTATAGAACCTCAACTATAATTTGTCTTGAGATTTATTTCCATCTATAAGTCTACCTGTGATACTATTGGCAATATACTTATATGTCCATGACTTTAAAACAGCATGACAAGCCTATGGACTCATTAATTAATGCCATCTATATTTATGCTCATGGATTCCCCTCTGATATTATATTTTCTAGAAAAAATACATAAAAATTCAAACTCCATTGTAATCCATTGTATTTCAACTTAGTTTCTGCTTCTCTAAACTTGACCTATTAACTTGTCAGTCACCAGCTGGTTTGTATTTTGCCACTCTTAGTCTATTTCTGATTAAATAAAACTGTTGGCCTTTTTGTCAAACTAGCAGACTTCCTCCACTTCATATTTCTGACAATAAAAGATCTTTTGTACTGTCCTATTTAAGATATTTTTGAATATATCTCTTTGTATAATTTTCTTAGTGGTTAGTCTAGGTATTACCATATAGATCATATATCTATTCATACATGCCTTATCACAGTCTAATGGATTTGATGTCTTAATAATCCAAGTAATGTGTAGAAATTTTAATTCCATTTAGATCCCCATAACTTCTGCAATTTTTCAATATAATTTTCCTAAGTATTTCCTCTGCATACAATGAGAGCCACATAAGATAATGCTATATTTTTTGCTTAAACCATAAAAGATTATAAGAGAAATTAATCAGATGAAGAATGGTATATTATGTTTACCTCTATTTTTAACCCAGTTCTTTTCTAAAAGATCAAATCTTCATCTGCTATCATTATCTTTCTGTTTGGAGAAGTTCCTTTAACCATTCTTTAAGGGTAGGTCTGATAGCAGCAAACTGTTAGTTTTCCTTCATTTGAGCATGTCTTTATTTTCTCTTCACTTTTTAAGGATACTTTCACAAGATATATAGTTTGCTGTTGATGGTTCTTTTAATTCAGTGCTTGAAAAACTGTTGTTTCACTTCCTTTTGTCCACCATGATTTAAGAATTAAAAATCACTTGATATTCAAATTGTTTGTCCCCTATAGGTAATGTGTTGTTTCTCTCTGGCTACTTCAATATTTTTTATTATTATTTTTAATTAAGTGACATTAATTCACCATAAAACTAACCATTTTAAAGTGAACAAGTCTGTGGCATTTAGTGCATTCATAATATTGTGAAACTACCACCTCTATTTAATTCCAAAAACATTTCATCACCTTAAAAAGAAACCCCATGCCCATAAGCAGTTGCTGCTCATTTTCCCCTCGCCACAGCTCCTGGCAAACATAAATCTACTTTCTGTTTGTGTGGATTTGCCTATTTTTGATATTTCATATAAATGGAATCAGAAAGTTGTGAGCTTCTATGTCTCGTTTTCTATATTTTGGAGAGAGGATTCTCTGTTTTGACAAGACTGTTATTTCCCCAACTGCATACACTCATGACCTCGCTATGATTCTATGATTATTGAAATAAGACACACTTGCCAGAATTCAGTCAGAGACAGTGCACTTCATCTCCAGATGCTTAATTAGTTGACATTCCAAGCCCATTGAATCCTCCTTCATGATCTCCTCCCTCCCTAAACTACAATATTTCAAATTTCATCTACTGTTTCATCTTGGCCTTCTTCCATTTTGAAATGGAAATATCCTGTAACAGCAAAATAATAACCCAATAAAGAGTGCATATATGAAGGGAAAGTGTGAAACAAAAATGCTACTGCTATAAGAAATACAATTTTGTATTCATTCAAATTGACAAAAGCTGCTCTGCTTTTCTTGTTTTATTTTATTTACTTTATATTAAACTTATGCTTGTGTAGACTTAGTAGTACATTTTTAAAAATTTCAAAATATTACAGGGTTACAAATGTTTTTGTTTACATGTATCAATTTTTTTATGCTTGAGTTAGGGTTATAAGTGTGCCCATCACCCAGATAGTGTTTGTTGTACCCGTTAGTTAGACCCACATCTCAAGGGACGAGAAAAGGAAGAGCAAACAAAACCCAAAGCCAGCAGAAGAAAAGAAATAACTAAGGTCATAGCAGAATTAAACTATATGGAAAACAAACAAACAAACAACAATACAAAGGATCAATGAAACAAAAAGTTGGTTCTTTGAAAAGATAAACAAAATTGATAGACCTCTTGCTAGATTAACCAGGAATAGAAGAGAAATGACCCAAATAAGCTCAATCAGAAATAAAAAGGAGATATTACAACTGATACCACAGAAATACAAAATGTTATCTGTGAATACTAGAAAAATCTCTACTCACATAAACTCAAAACCATAGATGAAATGGACAAATTCCTGGAAACACACAACCTCTCAAGACTCAATCAGGAAGAAAGAGAACTCCAAAACAGACTGATAACAAGCAATGAAATTGAAGCAATAATAAAAAAATCTTCCAATAAGAAAAAGGCCCATACCAGATGAATTCACAACAGAATTTTACCAGGCTTACAAAGAAGGGCTGATACACATACCAAATAAATTATTCCATAACATAAAGAAGGAGGGAATATGCCTCAACTCATTCTTAGTCATACTTTTAACTTTTGACTCCTGAGTCGTAATTAAAAGTAGGTGATACTTGGGCACATGTGCTCTCCTATAAGCATGGGAGTTCAAGTAAAATTCTGCAGAGGTTTTGTATTATGCAAGTGGATACTTGTGCCATGCTTCTACAGCAGAGTTTCTAGAAAAATCATTTTGAATATTTGATATGGAAATTATTTGCAAAGAAGTTGTTATATAAAATTTAGACTTTTTCAATTAACAAAATGTGCAATTTTCTCTAACATTGTTGAGGGAAAATATCCTTTTTTGTTTTAATGATTACAAATAAAACATGTCCAAGCTCTTTTCCCCTTTATTAACAAAATAAGATGTAAAAAAAAAAACATTTAAAATTAATTAAATAGTTCATTAGCATCATTCTTTGAAAGTCACTGTCGTGTTATAAAATCTGAGTTTTAATTAAAATGGTCTTAGAAAAAGTTCTAGTTTATGAAAAATTGAAATGAATGAATTTTGTTATGAGAATGAGACAAATGCCCAGTAAAGAAGCTGTGATGCACCCTAATGTAAATGTCAATTTCCAGGTTTTCTTTGGTAACCATAAAATCAGCAGTCATTTAAGTTGAACTACTTGTGACCTCCAAGTGCATAGTACAGTCACAATTTAGGATTACATTGAGTACTATGAGTCACTGTGTGACTCTGAAGTGTCTTGTGAATCACAATAAGTTTAATTTATATTCAGTCTAGTTGTAGTGTTAACTGTATTTAAATGCTTTCTAATTTTACTGATTACTAAAATACTTTTTTGGGAAAACAGTAGAATGTGTATAGGTGCCAAGAATCTCTTCCCTGAGTTCCCCATAAAAAACTGAAAAACGTTTTATGTATTCCCACTGGATTAAAAAAAATTAGAAACATTTCTTTTCCTGCCAGAAATTGATAACAATTTTTCATTCTGATAAGTTGCATCTATTATTTTTCTCTGGAGACTACATACTCATCTCTCCCAGCTCCTAAAGTAACTCAGGTTGCTACCCTGGACTGCTCTATTGTCTATGCTAATAGCACTTCAGTACCCAGCAAAAAGCCATATCCTGATGGTAATTTTTCCTTATAATTTTTTAGGCAGTATGGATGAGCCCCTAATAAGCACTCCCTTTTCATCTAAAGTGAGATTCTACTTATCAAGAATGTTTCCAATAAACCATACTCAAATGTGTCTTTGAGTTGCTTGGAGAATTTGAATATAGGCTCACACCTAGAGGGAATAACTAGCATTTGTTGAAATACTGCTGCATGCCAACAATCTATGCATGCAACAGGAAAGCTAATTTTATACCAATAAATAACATACTTGATATTATAGAATATTGAATTAGTGATGCAAGAGGAAAAACTTTAGAATAAATAAAATACATAGGAAATGAATAAAAGTAGGAGAGGAATAGATAAAGGACATAGAAGATAGACTTAGAGGTCCAACTGCCAAGTAATACGTATTATTGAAGAAGAAAAGAAAAATGGATAAAACTGAATAAGCAGAACATAAAACTGTTATTGCACATTAAGGAGCCCATTCTATTAAGTGAAGTATCACAAGAATGGAAAAACAAGCACCACATGTACTCACCATCAAATTGGTATTAATTGATCAACACTTAAGTGCACATATAGTAGTAACATTCATTAGATGTCGGGCAGGTGGGAGGGGGGAGGGGATGGTATATTCACCTCCAATGGGTGTGGAGTGCACTGTCTGGGGGATGCACATGCTCTGACTTGGGTCGGGCAAAGGTAATATATGTAACCCAAACATTTGTACCCCTGTAATATTCTGAAATAAAAAAATATATAAAAAATAAACCATTAAAGTCATAAACAAAAAAAGGATACACAAGAGACAAACAACTTTAATGAACAATAATTTAAACTATTAGAATGTGTTTCCAGCACAATTTTGAAGAGTAGTTTGGTAATGACCACAAGTTATGCTAGGAACAAAAGAGAAACTAAACCTGTGGGAAAGGGTAAATATTAATAGTAAGAAGATAGTAGTATGATAAAAATAAACTATATGGGAAGAGATCTTGAGGATGCAACTTTAATCAGAGACCAAGTATGTACACAGGGATAAAGAAAAGAATGTATGCTTAGCTATGCTTGGCTGAATATGGAAAGTAAATGGTCATGTAAGTAGATACATAGCATGGAAAAAT
Source organism: Lepilemur ruficaudatus (assembly GCA_963574885.1). Classification (NCBI taxonomy): domain Eukaryota; kingdom Metazoa; phylum Chordata; class Mammalia; order Primates; family Lepilemuridae; genus Lepilemur; species Lepilemur ruficaudatus. The sequence continues at coordinate 51,637 of CAUYRT010022797.1, forward strand.
CACAATCTTAGGAATAAGAGAGTCCCACGTTTAAAATACTTTCTCATTTGTTACCAATGAAACTGTGGAAATTTACTTAACTTCTCTAGACTTCAGCTTAGACCTATGATTATATACCTATAAAATGCAGATAATATCGATACAGAAACAGTTTTGAAGATGGAAGTCACCATTCCAGATGTGGGTGCCTGGTTATAAGAGAAGCAGAGAGGATCATGTTCCCAAGAAATTATGTTTGTCTGCTTTAACTTGTCTAGGGTTTCCCTAAAGAACCTATGCAAGGCATTTTCCTTTTTTACTCAACTCAAAAATCTCTCAAGACAGAAAAGTAGCTAAGAAGAAGAAGGTATTAGTTGAAGACATTAAAAAGCAAATGAATAATCTGTTGCCACCTGGGGCAAAAGACTCCAGTAGGAGCAAACAATAGACATGGTGAAAACCTAGTAGAAATGCTGGGGGGAAGAGTTGCTTTGAGGAATAAGGATTTTGAAAAGTCGTCATGTGTAACAGGGACCCTAGAAAGCCAAACAAATGCCCAGGGCAGGAAGAATGGCCAGAAAATACCTGAGATGACCCTAAGCTTTCACTGATGGCTGATTTAGGGATTTAGGCTCATTGCAAGCAAGAAGTGAAGGATAAGGTAGAGTTGTAGTTGTAAAAGGCAAGTCTAAGCTTTGAAGGAGTGTCCAAAAAGAGAGACATTCTGAAAAGACCAGAAAATATTTCTTTTCTTTCCTCCTCCTCATCCTCTTCCACTTCCTTCTCCTCCTCCTCCTCCTTTTCTTTTTCCTTTTCCTCTTCTTCCTTCCTCTCCTTCACCTCCTCCTCCTTTTTTTAGGCTTCTTGTATTTAAGTAAATCTCTTTTAAACCCTAAGAGAAAAGTGGGATACCATCCAGCATACTAACATATACATAATGAGAGTTCAAGATGAAAGGAGAGAGAGAAAGGGGAGAAAAGAATATGTAAAGAAATAATGACCAACAATTTCCCAAATTTGATGAGACATGATTTTACCCATCTAAAAAGCTTTTCTTTAATTTCAAAATATTAAAGGGGTGCAAGGGTTTTTATTACATAGATACCTTGTATAATGCTTAAGTCAGGGCTTTTGGTGTGTTCCTCACCAGAATAGTGTTCATTATACCCAGTAGGTAAGATTTTATCCACAGCCACAAGGTGGAAGCAGCCCAAATGTCCATCAGTGAATGAATAGATATATAAATGTTGGTATATAGATTAAATAGAATACTATTCAGCTATAAAAACCAAAGAAGTGTTGATATACATGGTAACATTGATTAACCTTAAAAAAGTTAGGCTAAATGAAAGAAGCAGGAAAAATAAAATTACATATTGTATAATTCCATTTATGTGAAATATCCAGAATAAGTAAATACATAGCAATAGAGGGCAGACTAATGGTTGCCAAAGATTGGGGGAGGGGAGAATTGAGAGTGACTGCTAATGGGTATGGAGTCTCCTCTGTGGGTGAAAAAAAATGTTTGAGAACTAGATAGAACTCATTGTTGTACAACATTGTGAATGTACTGAATGCCACTGAGTTTACACTTAAATGATTAATTTTATGCTATGTGAATATCACCACAGTAAAAAATATGGGGACAACAATACTTTAACTGAGATAGGGTGTGAAAAATATATATACTGTATAGTATATATCCATAAATGTTTAATACACAAACATAAAGTATTGATGATGACATAAAGATTATTTAAAGAGAAAATGATAACCTGTAGCTTAAACTATACTTAGATTTGAGCCATTCCAGGGAATCCCCAAAAGATATCGAAAAGTAAAAGTAAAATAACCCCCAAAATTGCAGCTTGCAAGAACAGAAATGAGTAGAACCAAATCATTTGGCTGAGGTAGTGGGCAGAGATTTTAGTTCCTTCTCACACTACTTCTCTAGGAGTAGATTCTCAAATTCCTGACAAGAACCTTGATAAGTAATGCAAGGTTATAAATGACCTGGTGACCCCAGAGATGTGGTCACAGATGCTGTTATTAGATAACTTTCAGAGTTACTTGACATTTTTACATTTGGCTTAGTACAATGAGGTTTATTTAAATGCATTGATGGTTAGGGATGATGGTTTTTGATAAAATGCCTAACTGGTCCCCTTTGATCCTTGGAAAACAGCAGAATATCCTAAAGATACCTGGATGCTCATTCCAAAATTCTTTGTTTGGACAAGGACGAAAAAGCATCAAAACATAGTCTAGTAGAATATTTACTTGTGGAGGAAAAATGAAGATACTAATAAGAAATCAAGGAAGAAAAACAAGTTGTAATAACTAAATGTAGTTGCCATTTGGATTTTGTACTATAACTATAAATGCCAAGAGACTATCATACTACTAGAGAAATTTCGGAAGAAAAAATATTATGACTCAAGAAACTGTAACCCTCCATCATTTGGTCATTCATGTGCTACTGAAAATGAAACTAGGAAAGGAGAATGGGAAATGAGGCACATAATTACTATATGTTAGGTAATGCAGTAGGTACTTCACTTTCATTATCTCACAGGATACTCCCAATAATACTGTAAGGTAGATATTATTATATCTACTTTAAAGGGGAAAAACAACAACTTGGATAATTAAAAAAAATTCTCATGGTTACCAGCTTATAACTGATTCTAAAATCAAACATTCTTTCAGAGACTTACTTACTAAATATCCAAGGTCTTAGGAAATACACCAGTACTTACCAAAAATTTTAAAAAAGCTTAAATAATATAAAAATGTGCACTAGGTCATTGAGAGGCTAATGAAAATAAGATGTCCAAAGAGGAAAGTATTGAACATTGAAGTGCACTGAAGATTAATAAATCATAGCACAAAACCACTTGACTTCATGGAGCATATGTTCATACTGAAATACCAATATAAACATTGTAATGTGCTAACAAATAAAGTGGAAGGGAGGAAAGAAAAAAGAAAGGAAGGGAGGAATAGAGGTTTTATTTCACTTTTTAATTATGGGGGTTTTCAACCACATATTAAACCAGTGAAGATAAGAAAGGAGGTCATGGGAGGAAGAAGATAACAAATATAATAAATTTCTGATTTTTCATAAAAGGAAAACTAATGTTTTGTTATTTCAATTTTGAACTTTTATATATATAAATATATATTCATATATATATATATATATATATATATATATATATAGAGAGAGAGAGAGAGAGAGAGAGAGAGACTTAACAGTGTTTTAAAAAACATTAACGGGACCACTCATAGAATTGTTACTAAGTTGCGTACCTTGGAAGTCATAGAAGGAGATAGAAGCAAATTAAATGTAATCTAACAAAACACATCAAAATAAAGTGACAGCAGGACACATGAAGCAAAAAACAAAAAAAAAATGAATACAAATGGTAGAAATCTGAAAGCAAATGTTTGATCTGAATTCAAAGGTCAAATTCAGGTTCCTTAACTTTCCTTGTTGGTACAAAATGTCGTATTATACTAATGCTATTCAAGAAAAAAATAAGGAGGAGAGAAGACTGAGCATCTTTAAAAGGTGATTACTGCATCTCCCTTTATTTTAATTTGCATAATTTTATTTGCAAAGAAAACATAAAGGAGACATGAAATAGGAATCAATAAGGCCACACAACCTCTCTGGTTAAGCTTAGTGTTGATAAATAGAGGGAACTCCACTCAGCAGAAGTGGTCCAGACAAGTGACAGTTTCTGGGAAGATTAATTGACCCTGGAGTATTTTTTAAAAGAAATTTTCTGAAGTTTAGCAAATTCCAAAGTGGAAGCAGTCTGTGAAGTTGTTTCTTCTTGAAGTAGTTTTTATTAAGGTTTTTATTTAACTATCTTTTTAAAAAGTATAATATTTTAAATATATAATAGAGCATATGCAATATTTTATGTTGGTATGCTTAATTTTATCATAAACAACTGTGAACTCACCACCTAATTTCAAGAATACACTATCACCAAGTATTTCTACCCATAAGTCCCCTACCCTATCCTTCTTTTGCTTTTCCATGCTCAACCAGAGACAATCACCATTTTGAATTTTGAATTCATATTTCAATTATTTTTTCTAAAAATATATTAATTACTTATGAAACATTGTCTTAAAATATATAGTTTCACTTGCTTTAGAGCCTCATAAAAATAGCATAATAGTTCTCCAGGTGTGTAGCATTATCTAACTAGTTTGAGCATTCACAACCCATTTGCCCATCAATTTCACTGTACAAAACAGTTTATAGCAGCATTGTTTCTAATAGAACAAAACTCGAGGCAACTCAAATGATTGTCAGCAGGAGAACAGAGAAAACTATATTGTAGTATAGCTATACAATGCAATGTTATATGATGTGAAAAGGCATGAACTACAATTACCTGCAACATGGATGAATTTTAGAAACATGATATACTGAATAAATAGAGCAAGTTTCCCTAGATTTTGTTCAATCAGTTGTATATGGTTCTGATAGGGGAAATGATAGCCAGGTTCCTGTTTAGTCATCTTCTGATTTGGGTTCTTTTTCCCCAGACAGGGGTCCTGTCTTCTTCATATTGATTGCTACTCAAAATCTGCACTCACATTCTTTTCTTGCTTGCAGGGTCCCATTTATTCAGTATTCACCTTCATCCACAGGGACATGTATTTTCGTTAATTTATTAAGTCAGTCATGGTTAATTCCTTTCTACTTATCAGGGATTCATTTAGAAATTAAGTATATCACACAATTCTGACCAGTGATATATGAAGGGAACTGTACTAAGAATATGAGTGCATGGGAATTCCAATCTTATAGAGACCCAAGAGATGAAATAGCTATAATGCTTAAGCCTTATCTTTTGATATCATCCAGAAACTATGAAGGGAGCTAGCCAAGGGACAAAAGCTGATGCACTGAAGATGACAGAATAAAAAGATGGAAAAAACTGGAGCCTTAATGTTATAATTGGATTATGAGCCAAGCTTTCTGGATCCACTTTACTTTGGAACTTTGTGTTATGTAAGGAAATGTATTTTCTTTTTTCTTTAAATTGTCATGAGATTTTATTTTATTTTATTTTTTGTAGCATTCAGTCAAAAGATTTCTAATGATATACCATTTATCTGTGGATTAGGACAACCAAGCACCATGACCATACTAGACCTCCTGATCTGAAAGTTTTAATTAGCATTAGATTTTTTTTTCCTGTGAGCACTATCTAAACTCCAACCTTTTCATGACCAGCTTTGGTATTATTCTTCGCTGTCATTATCACATAGGTAAAGTTATATGGCATCATTTTTCAACTTTTGGATTATAAACAGTTTTAAGAATGAGCAAATTAAGAATTCAGTTTTATTCTGCAGAGAACCAAGTGGAATCAGGGGTTGAAGGGACACATAATTTACATTATATACTTTATCATTTGAATTTTGTAAAGAAAATTTGTTTCATTTACTCAGAGAGAAAAAAGAAAATGTAACAAATAATATCAATAATGATAATAATAAAATAATGTGAAATTGGCAGAAAAAAGGAATTCAACTTTTAACTGTCACTTAGAGTTTTGATATGATCGATCTTTACAGTATTGATTAGATTTGTTTGTGTTTCTGGGGAGGGATGATCCCCCAGAATTCTCTACTCCACTATTTTTGCTAGTCTTCATTGTTTTTAAATTGAAAAAGTAGTATAATGAAAGAACCAAATATGACAGATATTTAAGAATGTATAAATTGATAATGTTTAAAACTATGTACTAACATATTAATAGCTTGATAGATCAATTGACATGAATAGTCAAGAAATAAATCTTTGTGAACATAGTCATTTAATGTTTCATATGTGTATGCTAAAGGAGAAATCACAAATAAATATTGTTTGAAATAAACTATTATATGGGATTTTTGTACTAACTCAGAAACTGAGATTACAACATACATCCAATGAATTTCCAAGGGATTAAAGTTAAATAATTTCTGAAAACTGAATAATAAAAATAAATAAAATCGAGTATTTATTAAAGTACTAGGAAGGCAATGTTTTAAAAGCAATAACAGAATAAATTGCAATGAAAATAATTGAAAATTTAAGTTAATTATTCTTAGTAAGACATTCTGTATGTACTTAAACATAAAACAACACATGACTAGAACATACAATTTGCCACAAATATGATTTTAATTTGGTATGTCCACTTATTATAATTAATATATAAGGCTGCAATGTAAAAAGGACACAAAATAGAGCCATTACAGAATTTAAAAAAATATGACTAAGAAAAGAGGTAAGAAAAAATACACCTTTCAACATAATTAATAATCATATAAATTTGAACAAAACAACTTCTTCCTCCTTCACATACTAGCCTGAATGTCTAATAGAAAAGGTCTGATCACAAAAATCTACCTAGAACTCAAAAGAATTAACAAGAAAAAATCAAAAAACCCCATTTATAAATGGCTATTGCCTTTTTAAACCTCCTCATGGAAGTTAGTAATAAAATAGAACCTCAAAAATTACTAAATACTCTTAATATTTGCTTGCTAACTGTTCTATAAGAATTATCCAAATTATTATTAAATCTAATTCATAACAATCAAATCTGGATAGTTCTGTAAAAATACTGTCAATTTCTGGTTCTTTGAGCTACTCTATGCCTTATGTTATCCACTCCACTTCTGTTCACATAGTCTTTCTCCACATAGCATAAAATATAACCAATAATAATACAACAATACAACTTATGAAATTGACATCACATTGGGGATTTGTATGTGTGACTGTCTTACTACTGTTTTGAGGATTTCCTCACTCTTTAGCTGTGCAAATTTCTTGGTTCTCTTTCAATGGTATATAATGAAAAGCATAATGTGGAGATTTTACTGGCTTAATTCTCAAAGTGCTGTCTTATATACAAGTTTTAAGGGTTCTTTTTTCATTGTCAATGAACACTGCTAATAGTAAGAGGTAACAAAATGACAGGCGCCAATTAAAATTCAAGTACCTTTTTATAACATACGGAGTCCTAATCCATCTGGCTATTACTTTAAGTATTTCTATAACACGTCATTTGCTAAATATCAACTATTAATAGTACTTGTGTATGAATAACTACTGTGTTTCTTTTTTGTCTCCTCACAGTACAATAATGTGCACTATGTACTTGAAAGCTAGTTGAATATAAGGACTTTTCTTATTGCTTGTGGTTTAAGCTATAGTTTTAAAAAATCATGAGATTTATTAATGTTTTAACCTTAAAGTTGGATAAAGGGGAAAAGTTGGGTTTAAAACTGGGGGAGAGGTATAAAAGCAGTTTTCCAAAAATGATCTTATCTTTACTTCAAAAGCTTAAATGGGATGTACCATAAAAAGACAAATGAACATTAAAACTTTAGTCTTGTAAATAACCTAACAATATACAGGTTAAGGGGAGCTGGCTTGTAAATCTTGAGTCATTCCAGATACTGAAATTCTATAACTGCTTACATTCCAGTCCTCGATAGGGAGATATTATGCCATTTTGTTTGGAAGGCAAATTTTAACCACACATTGTCGATTTCTTTCATTAAAAAGAAAAACAGAAAATTCTTTTTGTTAAAATTCGGGAAAAAAGTTAACTCCACATGACAATAAGCATCTCAAATGTCAAGAAGAAGAAATTATGTGTTAAGTATGTTTTGGATTAGAAGAAGTAATTCGAAAATAGCAGTATAAATGAGCACAGATTATTCTATTTCTTGAAACTCACATATATGCATATGTATGCATGTGTATATATATTCATGTTTTACCCAGGTTCTGCTCTTGACTCTTAATCTGTGTCAGTCCTCCTCCAGTACACAGATTAAGGTTTTAATATACACAAAGTCACCCCCCCACTCCCCTGTACACACAGAGCTATAGAGATGGAAGAGCTCTAAAATCATGAATCCAGTCTTTTGCTAATCCCATCTCAACAGTTAACAACTACCTTGGAAGAAAGCTGAAGTGGCTATATTTTATAATGATTAAAGAAAAAACTTAATAATAATAATAAAAGTACATGTGCCCAATAACAAAATGCATAAAGAAAAAATCAACAGAGTAAAAGGGAGAAATAGATAATTTCACAATTACAGATATTTTAATATTCCCTCTCAGTAATTAATAGAACAACTAAACAAAATATCAGGAAAAATACAGTATATACTATACCAAAAAACAATTCTTAATATGTTTCAAAAGATCATACAGAATACATACTCAGACCATAATAGATTTAAAATTAGAAATCAGTAATTATAAGAGATCTAGAAAAGTCTCACATATTTGGAAATTAAACAATATCCCTCTAAACAGCCTATGAGTCAAAGCTGAAATTATAATGAAAATTAGAAAATATTTTAAATTAAATGATAAAATACAACATATCTAAAATCATAGAGTATAGCTAAAGCAGTGCTTAGGGAAATATATAGCTTTAAATGCATACATGAAAAAAGAAGAAAGAGAATGATAAAAAATGGGGCAAAATGTAAATAATTGGTGGGTAAAGGATATATGGGAGTTCTTTATGCTATTCTTATCACTTTTATGTAAGTTAAAATTTTAACAAAAACACAAAGTTCCCAAAAAACCCTTAATTTTGTATTCAGCCAAGTAGTTATTCACATGTGAGGATGAGAAGTAAAAACAGTTATGTAAAACTAGGTACAGATAGTCAAGATAGTAGAGTACCTCTCTTTCCATTCAAAATCCTTAGATAAGATCCCTCAAATAACAAACATGTATGAAATTCTGGAAAACCAATGAGGGTGATATTAGCAATCAAGAAATTTCATGTAACTACTAAAAAATAGAAATCATATAGGATGGTATCTATGGACATAAGTGTGGGGAAAACCAGAGCTCAAACAGCGATTCTCTAAGTACAAAGTAAATCTGAAGAGCAGTAATTAACGAATTAAATAACTTTAGAATCAGAAATTAAAGAATACCTTCTAGAAGAGTAGGTTGAGTAGGTTAGTCCCTCCTCTTCCCTGGCCTAAAGGTATAGATTGGAAACGTATTTCTCTGTACATTAGCAGTTTATACCTTTGCCAGCAAACTGAAATCATCTGAGGTGCTAAGAAATTTTAAGAGATATTGAGTCTAGATTCTGATTTAATTGGTTAGAAATGAGGCCTGAGCATTAGACCTATGTTTGGTACTACACAGCATAAACAGGAGAGAAATAAATTTGCGTTATAAAGGTTATTAATATTGAGTAACAGAAGAGTTTGTTTCTGTGCAGGAATTTAGCAGGTAGCTCAAAGGAACAGAAGAGAATACAAAAATGTAAGTGAATTAGTATTTCAAATAGTCTATAAATGGACTATTTAATAAATGAGTCATTTGGAAAAAACATCATATAGGAATACAACTACCCTCCTTATAACAAAATAAATTTCAAAATGGATTAAAGAATTAAATCAAATACAGAAATAAAAAATTACCAGAAAAAAGACATAGGTAAGTATTTTAAAAATCTTAGGTAAGTCTTGACAAAAGTGCCAAAAAACTGAAACCCGAAAGAAAACATAATTTAAATGAACTAAATAAAAAATTTTAATTTTATCTATTGGCAAAACACATTATTAATCATTTAGCAATAGAAAAAAAGAATATCTGCAGTGTACATGAAGACGAAAAGAGCCAAAAAATCAATATAAAAAGTATCTTATGCAAATGGAAAAAGGACTTAAGTATAGTGTACCACTATGACACCAATCTACAAATCAAATGTTATTTTAAGACCCTTACCAAAAAATAAATCATTAGAAAATTCTGTGTACTAAAATAACCTAATATACTGGATTTTGGTTCTGTAGCTTACAAAAAAATTTACTTACTATTCAATATGCGTTCTTGACTGCTTGCAATCCTTTCCTTTATAGATCTTGCCAGCACTTTCTTGCTACCATGTATGGTTGTTGTGGAGAGTTCTTTCAGTTTCCAGTGGGTCCAAAAACCTTTTTGAGGTTTTAAACCTGTTAATATAAATGGCCACTAAGTTATGGGGTATAGTTGTTTTGTAAGTTTTGTTAGGCCACAGAAATTAGGATTTTGAAAATACCTTTTAACTTGGCAAAGCATTTTAATGACTATTATACATTTCATCTTTAAAACAAAAAAGTTCTACTTTTCTTCCTTTTAATCTGTGTAGGGTTAGATAAGTCATTTCACCACTCTAAACATCTGTATCCTCAGCAATAAAAATGAAAATATTAATAATATAATTCCTGTGTATACTTCATATGTTTGTTCTGAGGATTAATTGAAATATATGTTAAAGTGTGAGTGAATGGAAAAGCATTACACAAATATTAGCTAATATTATCACTATACATTAACATACTCATAAATATAACCCATATTTTCTCAGTGGTGAGTGTTCAATAAGGATTATTTGCTAGACTGAGCTATCAAATTAGAATTTTCTAAGTATTTTTTAGATATAGTTACCACCTATTTAGCATCAGCTGTTACTAGATGAAATATACAGAAGCCTTCAGTTTGATTCATTTGAGTGCTTCTTGATAGATTGCTTATGTTTTGAAATATTGTATATTAATAGAAAATTTGAGGTATAGAAATGCCAACGGATTAGTGCATTACCATTGAAAAGATAGTTTATCACCCACAGTTCCTAAGAGGAGGAGACATGCCATGCCACAGGGGATCAAACGAGGAAGCACTGGAATCAGGAGACAGATGAAGAGGGACAAATTGTGGGCAAGAGCCTTTATTGTATTTTCCTTGGGAAGGAATGGGCAAGGCAAGAGGCTTATGAGTGGCTAATTTGAATAATTTCATCAATGTCTAGGGCATAGGGGCTGTCCCTAGTTGTCTGGTACCTGCTCCTGTGATGATTAGGGTAAGTAAATAGCGGCCCTGAATTCCAGAGCCTAATAAAGCAGGCGGTTGTATTGTGGGCTCTGGATGGATTGGTTTGCTTTGAAAAGCAGGCTCATGGGCAAGTTGTTTAATATTTCTAGGAACTGACTAACCCCAGGAAGAGCAGTCCTTCCAGGGTCACTAAAGTCTGAGATGTCAAAGTATCAGATACATAAAATAAAAGACATGGCTAACACAGTCTAGTTTTGGACAATACTTCCATTTCTGGGATGAACCCTACTTGGTCCTGATATATAAAGAATGATAACATACTGGTGTACTCTGCAAACACTTTTAAAGCTTACTGTGTACCAAACTATGTGCTTGACAAAAAGGATACAAAATTCAATTCAACCTAGTCCCTGTCTGCCATCAAGTCAGATGTAAAATTATTTAGCAGAATGCCTGGTCCATAGTAAGTTACTTAATATAAGCAGTTTCTCTGTTCCTTCTTTTCCAAATTAACCACTGGTTGGGCTGTGGCATTCCAACATTTACAAGTAGAACATTCAAACTGATCACTAAAAATGGACTGTTTCAAAGAATGGAATTAATATAGGGCCACAATACCCAAATGAAGTGTGTTCTTTACCTTTAGCTTTGACAAATTTTAAAAATTAAACTTTAGTTGGATCTATTCAAGTATTTCCTAGGAAATTGTTACCATAAAGGGTCTAGAAGCAAATGGCATACAAAATAAAGGAAGTGAACCCCCAAAATATCTTTGAAATTACTTGGTAATTTACATGTATCTTAAATTTAAATATTTTTCATTAAATTTATACAGGCATATAAAGAGTCAAATATTACAAAACTCTAAGAGTTTCTCACATATCTCCAACACTATATCCTGCTTCCCAAAAATAACCACCTTTGATATTCATATCCATAGCTTACCAGAAAAAGGGCTACATCGCTACTTTTTGATGTTTTAATTTTAGGCATTATCTATTGAATTATAACTAGGGAAGATGAGGCTTTAGCAATCTTTCACCACCCTATGTCATCATAACCACATACAAGCTCATTTTCTTTTACCTATTATCAAAGGTGTTATATAATAATTTTCATTGGATGAATATCAGTATTTACATTATTATTACTATGTAAAGTTTTATTACAGTAGATTACAGTAGCTGAGCTATGTAATTGGTAGCTTAAAATATTTATCTTCCAAATATAGCATATACATAGTAAGACTTTATTTCTGTGACAATTCAGTTTTCTATAATAATTCAATTGCTTATAATATTATTTGGCTTCTAAATCTAATAACTAATTGTGGTATAAACATTTTCAGAAGAAAATAATCATTATTATTTTAAGACATAGGAATTGACATGGCATGTTTTGTAACACAGAAAGCTACTAATTTCTTTACTAGAGTAAACAAAATACTGCAATCCAAAAATTTTAGGAACCAAAATAATAATCAATACTTAAATGATATAGTCATACCTGATAACCAAAGAAAAATGTTATTCCCTAAATCTTCTTTAAATTCATCATTAAAGAGGTTACTAGATTGTGGAAATGCCTCCAGGAATGTTACATAGATAGCTTGTGCCAAACAATCAGGATATACCTACCAAAATAGAGTCAGATTAGAGTAATTTTATATTTATTGTAACATTTGTTAACTATCAAAGAAATTATCACTTAGTTTGTGAAATATATATGTCCCTTTTTTCTTATAACTTATCATTTCATTATAAAGTAAAAGAAAAATGATAAAAAATTTTGTAGGTAAATAGAAAAAAGACAACACATACATAGAATAATTCAAGAATTTTCAAATTGTTAATATGCAAACAAAATACCTATACCACTAAGAAGATTCTGTAAGACTTTGAAGCAAGGGAATACAGTATTGGGAAAGGGTGTGGAAAGAGCATAACTTTTAAAATATTACCATTATTTAACGGTAATATTTTAATTATCTACACCAGACAATTTTGTTGTCAAAAGTGACAAAATATATTCTCATATATGTTTAAATAAAATAACTGTTTTTTTTCCTATTTCATTCACTCTAAATATAATTAGCATAACTATTAATTTTTGTTTACCTGAAAGAATGCATCCTTTCGATTTGCAGGTATGCTCATGAAAAGTGTCACATAACTTTCTGAAATTCTATCAAATAAGCAATCTTGATTTTCTCTGTCAGCCTTAAAAATTAAAACATGTATGAAATTAAAGTCAATATTAAAATTTAAAATTGGAGTTTGTTTGCACAATCTCAGTCATTTTACCTATTTGTATGAGTAGATCAATTGGTATAATGAAATGATCATGGATTTTGGCATAATACAGACCTGGATTTTAATACTGGCTCTGTTATTCATTAGCTATATTAACCTGGGCAAGTTGATTAAGTCCCAGTTTTCTCATCTGCCAAATATAGATAATATATATAAACCTTGAAGGAGTGTAGTAAAATTAACTAAGGACAGAGATCATATTTTGTGTAACTTTGTATTTCAAGCCCTCAGCACTGTGGCTGGGACACAGAAAGCATGCACACATCTGATGAACTAATGTAGATTCTTGCATAGTAGTTATTAAGCAGAAGGCAATCAATGTCTTAGTTACCTTCTACTCTTTCATTATTAGTAACTCAGTGTGAAATTAAAGCAATTTCTGAGAAGAGACAGCCATACCCAGAACTAGTAAAATTATGACATGACAGTTAACCTAGAAACAAAGTAAATATGTTGTAAGAAGAAAGAAATCTATATATAATAATAAAGTCAACATTAAAGTTCTAATGTAATACCCTGAATTCTTACTCTATTAAACAATGAAGAGATGAATTAGAATCCAAATTCATGAATTAAGCCATAAAGATAAACTAGGGTTCAAATTCATTTATTATGTTAGCTATAGAAGCACAAGTTGACATTAATAATTTTTGGTAATAAAAAACAAAAATTACCAAATTTAGTGGTAGTTTTCCATAAAATTATCAAACCAAATGAGCAAGAATTTATAGATACATAGAATCTTAGATCTCAAATGAAGTTAGTTATCACCTAGCTTAAGTCCCTCTACTTCAGTGACTGCACTGATGCTCAGAAAACTTAAGAGAATTATTTAAGGTTATCCAGATAAGTAATCAAGAGACCGACCAGAATCCAGGTCTCTAACTCCCAATGTAATTCTCATACCTGTTTAGTAAGTTTATGGAAGAAGATTATAGTAAAAATAATAATGTTAATAGAAATTCTTTATTCACTTATGTAACAGGTTATTATTCTAAGCTATAGGGATATGCAACAATTAAATGAGATCCTACATATTTAATTTATTCAAGAAAGTTGGCATGTTTCAACTACACAATCTACACTTAACATATATGAAGAAAAGAAATTTATACAAGACAGAAAGTTCTCCAATTTATAAGTCTGATTTTTTTAGATTCCGCGTAAAAGTGAGATTGTATGATATTTGTTTTTATGTGCCTGACTTATTTTATTTAATATAACGTCCTCCAGGTCCATCCTCATCCATGTTGTCACAAGTGACAGGATTTCCTTCTTTTTTAAAGCCAAATAATATTCCATTGTATATTTATACCGCATTTCCATTCATCCATTGATGGACATTTACGTTGATTCTCTTTCTTAGCTATTGTGAATATCACTGCAATGAACATGGGAATAGAGATATCTATTTGACATATCGATTTCAATTCCTTTGGATATATGCCCAGAAATGGGATTACTGGATTACATGGTAATTCTATTTTTAGTTTTTTGAAAACCTCCATACTATTTTCCAGATTGGAAATTCTTAATATTAATGTAATTTCAAAAATGTAAATGGCCTAAACTAATAAATGAAAAGACAAAGACTTTCAGATTTGGTAACAACCACAACAAAAAATATTCAACATATTGTCTACAAAAGACATGCTTAAGACAAAAAGTTACAGAATGGCTGAAAATAAAAGAATAAAAAACAAATAAATCAGGCTAATATGAATCAAAGTAAAGTTGGAGTAGAGCTCTTAATATCTGAAAAAAATATATCTGGGACAATATTGTGTGAAACAAAGTAGATGTAACCATCATAAGTATAGGTGTACCTAATGATTCAGGTTCAAAATATATCTGACAGCTAACAGAACTACAGGGAGAAACAGATGAATCAATCAGCATGCTCTTAAGATTTCAACACACCCTCTCAGAAACTGATTGCTCAAGCAGGCAAAAAGTAAGCAGAGATATTATTAGTACATACCTGAAAAACAGAATATCAAGCTCAAGCTTTTATGAACTTACAGAACTCTTTATCCATCAAATTGAGAAAATGCATTTCTCTAGAATATGTTATGCAGTCAAAAAATAGACAATTCAAGCCATGAAGGAATAAACTGTGGAAGATCAGCATCATATAGCCCGTATAATCTCTGACCATAATGCAGTAAATAATTAATAACAAATGAATAGCTAGAAAACAAACTCATATTTTAAAATCAAATAGTCTTTGGGTTAAACAAATAATGAAGAGAATTGAGAAACACTTAGAACTAAGTTAAGATGAAAATTTTGGGGGCAGGGATCAAACGGTCCTTAGAAATTTATGGCATTAAATATATTTCTCTGGAAACAAAAAGGATAAAAACAAACATGCTAAACAATCAAATGAAAGCCTGGGAAAAGAGCAAGAAAGAATAAAAGAACAAATACAAGGTTAGAAATCAATGAAATAAAGAACAAAAATAATGAAGACTAATAAAAACAAAAGCTATTTCTTTGACATGATTAATAAGATGGAGAGACCTCTGTTAAGACTTATCCAAGAATAAAAAAGATGAGATACAAGTATATCAAATACATAACAAGAAAGGACACATGACCACTGAACATAAACCAATATATTTAAAAACTTAGATTAAAGGGATACAGTCCCAGAAAAAATAAATTGCCAAAATTGGTGCAAGAAGAAGTAGATAAATTCAACAGGCCCTTAAGTATTGAAAAACCTTAAATGATATTCAAAGATCTTCTCCCACCTTGGAAAAAAAAAATAACATTCAGATCACTAGGGAGTTCCACCAGACTTTTCAGGAACAGTTTTTATGTTACAGAATTTCTTCCAGAAAAGAGAAAGAATGATAGCTATCCAACTAATTGCAATAAGTAGTACAGTCTTGATTCCAAAATAACATAATATGGGCAATACAATATAATCAAATAATAGTCCCATTTTATTTATGATGTATAGTTTTTAAAATTCTAAATAAAATATTAACTAACTATACTCAACAATGGTTTTAAAAATAATACTATATCATGATTAAATCAGGTTGACAATAGGAATTCAAAAACTATTCAAAATTGTATAATCTATCTTTATAATTTGCTTGTTTAATATACTAAAGGATAAAAATATCATGTTTATCACAATTAATGTAAAAAATATATTTAATAAATCTCAATGCATATCAAAGATAAAAACTCCAACTAGAAAGAGGTGGGGAAGTTTATTAACTTGGTTAGTATTATATACAAACAACATACAGTATACCTCATAATTAATGAGGAAATTTAGAGGCATTCCTTTAAAAAACAAAATCAGGGACAATATCATTATTAGTGTTTAACATAGTATGGAGTATCCTGCCACTGCTATAAGGAAAGAAAAGGAAATAAGAAGTATATCGATTAGGGGGAAAAACAGAAAAAATGACATTTTTGCAAATGATACGATCATCTAGCTAGAAAAAATAGCACAATCAACAAATTATTGCAACTAATAATTCAGTAAGTTTATCAGATACTGTCAAGTTACAAATATTAAAAGAATTTTTCACTGCAACAATCACCAATTACAAAGTATATTAAAAAAATAAGATATCATTCAGAGTAGCAACAAAAAATATAAAGTAACTAGAAATTAATGTCAATATATATTACCTTCATGGAAAAAAATTTTAATCTAACAGAAGACAGAAGATCATCTTAATAAATGGAGAGACATTCCATATCTTGGTTGGGATGACTTAATATTATAAATATGTCATTCATATTAACCTATAAATTCCTTACAATCACAAATACCTCAAAATATTTTCGTTGGATTTTTTCAGAAAAGTGATAACCTTAATCTAAAATTTTTATGGAAGAATAAAAGCCCATGAATAAGTCAGTCAACATTTTAAGAAAAAGGCAAAGAATGGGTACTTGCCCTACTTGGTATTAAGACATGCCACACAGAGTAACAAAAGTGTGATATTATTGCAATGGCAAATAGATCAGTGAAACATAATAAAGAGCTTAGAAATATAACCATGTTTAAATGGGAATTTAATGTACAGTAGACACCACGTATCAACGGGAAAAGGACAGATTAATAGATGGAGCTGCAAACCTAGCTTACTCCATAGATTAAAACAAAATTGGATCTTTACCTAAAACGACATACAAAAGTAGACTCCAAATGAAATAAAGATCTGAATATGAACTTTAAAACAGCAAAGTAGAAAGAAGGAAATATAGGAAAATACTTTAGTAATCAATCTCAGGGCAGGAAAAAAATCATAGATAGATCTTCACATGTACACCTAAGACAAAAATAGTGATGACTTTTATTATATCATAATTAAAGATTTCTGTTTAGCAAAAGGCACTCTGAACAAAGTTAACAGAGAGGTAACAGATTGGGAGAAATTATTTTCAGTGTCTAAAACCAACAATGTACTAATATCTAGAACATACAAGGAACTCCTTTTAGTAACAAAAACAAAATTGACAGAAAAAATGAGCAAAGTATTTGAACAGGCAGTTTACAGAACAGGCAATAAAAATGGCTTAAAAATATACATAGAGATGCTCAAACTCATTCATTAGGATAACACAAATTGAAATAACGGTGAAATAGACTGGAAAAAAATTAGAAAACTGGATATCACTGTGGGGAGGGGGCTCTGCGGCTAGCAAGTGCACCAGAGCACTCTTGGGGAAATGAAAGAAGAGGTGGCAGTGGGTGGCGCAGATGAGACATACTGTGGGGGGATGCAGCGCTCAGGGAGAACATGGCAAGCGAGCGCTTATATATGGCTCAGAACAATAGTGGCAACATGACAAGCAAAAGCGTGATCACAGAGGTTCACATAGGAGATAACACCTTGGTTACATAAGTGTGCTGACTCGTCCCTCACTGGAAGGCCAGCAGAAGACACGCCAGCAACCATTTTTTGGCCTAAGAAACCTATTGCCTATACAAACAGAATTCCCTTACAATCACTTGGTGTTGGCAGGGATGTAGGTTTACGAAACCTTATGCACCTCTGGTAGGAAAGTAAAGCTGTTCTAGAGTGTGATCTGACAGTATTTAGTCAGATAAGATATACATGTCCTTACTACCCAGCAATTCTACTTCTGTGTTTATGGCCCCCTAAAAATGTCTCTTGGAGATCCACAATGGACCTATGAAAGAGGACGTTCATCACATTGTTTTTAGTGCTGAGGAACAAATTGGAAGCAATCTGAGTGTCCATCACCAGAGGAGTGCATAATTATACTCAGTAGATGCAAAACAATGGCACAGTTAGAGACAATGGACTAGATATGCATAAAGCAATAAGGATACTAGGTGAGAAAAGGTAAGAAAAAGAATGAGACCTATCACATAATAGCACTTACATACAAGTAAAACCATACGAATATAAAAGTAACAATGCATATTTTACAAGAACATGTACAAATTACAGAGTAAACTCATTAGAATTATTGCTAGAGAAGGAGCAGAAGAACGAGAATAAAGAATAGGAATAAAAGTTAATCAGTCAGTCAGCCATTCCAACAAAGAATCTGCAGACCAATTATTATACCATGCCATGAAGGAAGGAATACAATCAACTAAAATTTCTATACCCGAGATTAAAAAAAAAAAATAGACCTTGCTATCCTGAATGCTGACGGTCTCACGTCAGCAAGAAGTCTGGGGCCAAAGTCTATGAGTGGTTAATTTTGCAAGCTTACAAAACTGTCTGCAAGAAGCGGAGGTTATCTTTGGTAAAGGCATAGCAGAAAACAGAGCTGAGACCTGAAAACAAATGGATTCTGGATCTTTGACTTCAAAAGACAAAAGGAAATAAAGACAAGGGAAATTTGAATCATTTTCTATAAGAGGAAACACTCAGATTGCCAGGTAGTTCCAATGCTGAGCAGGGCTGGGGCCACAGACACACATTCCTCTTTCCATAGGGGCAGGCCGCTAATGTACTTAGACAGGACCCTGCCCTTGTCCACAAAGGAATTTATTCTTAAAAAAGTATAATGTTCCTCCTACCTAACTGTTCCACTTCACAGTAGGGTGGCTGTAGTTAACAATAACATACTGTATATTTCAAAATAGCTAGAAGAGAGGATTTTGAATGTTCTTCTCACCACAAGGAAATGACAAGTGTTTGTTTGAGGTGATGGATATGCTAATTACCCAGATTTGACATTATGTAATGGATACATATACTGAAACATCACATTGTACCCTAAAATTATATACAATTATTATGTATCAATTAAAAACAAAATCAAACTTTAAAAAAGTATAATGTGACTAATACTGGTTCACCGTTTGATTTGGAAGGAAAAGGGAGATATGAAAGAACTGAGTGGCAGGCTTGTTATTCCTCCTTCTCCCCTTTCTCTATTACTACCCTTTCCTTAACATCCCCCCAGTTATCTTGCTATTTTTTTATATTTATTGTAAATGAAGAGCATGGTAAAAAGTAAATAGCAATTATATAAGTTAGTTCTACTTCCAAAGTAGCAGAACAACTCAAATTTTATTAAATGAAAAGGGGAATATATTGGTTCATGTAACTGAAAAGCCTTGGGGTGGAACTAGCAGGTTGTACTCAATCTGAGGCTCAGAGGATGTCATCAAATTTGGGTGAGTCTTTCAGTCTCTCAGCTCTGCTTTACTCTCCGTTGACTCCATATTCAGACAGGCTTTTGACATGTAGCTGTGACATGGCTGCAGTATTTCTGCCTACGTCTTTCCATGTTCAAATCTCAAGGTGCAGGGGCTAAGGTGTGGGGAGAAGCAGGGGAGGAACCTTCTCTCTTTACTGGTGGTTTCCAAAATAGTCCTGAGATTCACTCTGCCTTAGACATTCCAGGTCACATGCCCACCCACCTCTTCCCACCAATATTCTTCACCCTCAAAAGTCAAAGGTAGACAAGACTCCTTATCCCACCCAGACTACATGGAGTAACGAATGGGCAATGGGTGGATTCCCAAATGAAAATCAAGAACTCTTGATGGAAGAAAGTGGGATGTGTACAATGGAGGCAAACAACAAATGCACCTAGATTAATTTTTACCAAATTTTGAAGTGTTAATATTTGTATTTAAAATTCATTATTCCCCGAAAGCTACTCTTTTCCTAAAACGGATGAAAACCTTCTCTCTGATATTTTAGAGTAAGTAAAGGAATCCAGAAGATCATACTGTACCTGAAAGGACCTTCAAAAACCTCCACAATCTCAGAGAGAGGGAGTCAACTCTTAAAGAAAAAATCCTTGAAAAAGAAAACGAAAAACATGTATATTTCTCGCTCTTCTCTCTTGATGGAAACACACACATAAAAATCAATCAAAACAAGAGTGCCTTATATTGGATTTACCAATTCTATAGGACCTTATAGTTATATAATACAAATAATTACCATTTACTAAATACTTGCTGTAATGTCAAGCCAAGTACCAGACCATTGACATATAATTCATTTAATACTCTCAAGAACCATGGAAAGTAGATATTATTATCCTCATTTTAAAGATGAGGAAACAGACTAAGGGAGGTTAAGAAATTTGCTCAAAGTCATACAGCTGGTAACTGGAGGAGCCAGTTGTCAAAGGCAAATCTGTGAGGTTGGTGAGACTGTTCTGCACACTATACCATGGATTTTGTGATCTTGGAACTAACAGGGGATTGATATGGTGACTATAGTATTATTTGAGTTCAACCATTTCCTATACTCATCTACAAAGTTCTTTTAACTAGGAATTGCATGAGGACAATAAAACAATTAGGTGAGGATTACTAGATACATACTGTGAAGAGAAATGTGAATAGTTTTGTTAATTACTTTAAGCATAAATATATATGAAATGCTTCCAGAGTATACTTTGCAAGAGTAACTAACTGGTGGCCTGATTAGAAAAAATGATGAAATGAGGTAAAGAGGTAGATACCGGGAAATATGGGTTAAAATAATTAAGCAAAAATTGAGGACAAAAAACTACCTCACCCTTTCAAGTACCACCACAGAACAGCATAGAAGTTTTCCTGAAAAAAGCCAAAGACACAAGACTTAGACCCCAGGGTAACACACTGGTTTGGTAATCCACTCTGTGAGGTGCCACCAAAAGTTGTCTGATACAGCCCTGAGGGACTTTACCAAGTTGTCTGGATGTCCTAAAATAAGATAAATCCCTTGAAACAAATACTTTAAGAAACTGAGGATATCATACTTTAGGGGATGCTGATAAAATGAGTAGAAATGTTGCTGGAGTCCACTTCTACCACCAATGATGTGAGAATCTATGAGTTTAACAAAAAGAGCAGCATTAGTCTCATAAAGGGACACTTTAAGGACTTTGTAGCTTTATGTCTCTGAAATTCTTCTGGACATACGGCAGTTTGGAGTCCTGAATGATTTTTTTTAGCTTACTATAAGCAGAAATTATAAATAATATGCCAGTTGAACTCCAGAGTGGTCCTGATGTTCACCCTCTGAACTGATCTAGTTCCCAAACTTCTAGCCTACACCATCATTCTGGCCCCACAACTAACCCACATACACTATTCTGGGCTTTTCCCTGATAGACCTGGGTGAGATAGGTGTGGTGTAATCAAAGTCTGATGCTGGGCTACACCAATAATCATGAATATTATCAATCAAACATCTGTCTGATCTACAGGGTGTAGGTGGTAAATTATGATGGATGAGTAATCAGGACACTTGCAAGAAGGGAATAAAGTTCAAGTTGTTAAAAAAAATAAGTGCTGAGTATTTAGAAGAGTCTCCTCCAAGTGTTGGAAGTTTAGTGAGGGGCCCCATCATCCAAAATAAGTACTGACCTTCAGTAGGAGGAATTGAAGAACAGAAGTTACGTAAAGCTCAGGAATTAGTATCAGGTCACCTATGCTGCTAATCTGGCTTTGATCCTTCTCAGTTATGGTAACAAGGTCTCTGCCTGGTTCCTTGCCCTTGAGTGATTCATGATGGGAACCTTCTTTTTTCTTCAGTCTTTCCTACTTCCAAAATTAAAATCCAGGCCTAAACGATGAACCCTAAGGTTCTGCTACCCAATAACATAATATTGTTGACACCAACTCCCTATAACCTGCCCATCTAAATCTCCTGTTTCTGACTTCTCCATCACTGAGTTCTGTCTACCTGACAGACCCATTATTAGGCTGCCCCCTTCCTAACCTGCCCAAGATCAGCTACTTACCAGGACTCTAACCTATTGCCTTTTGTTCTTTACCCTCCCTCATCCCCCACATCCAATGCATCACCAAGATCTGCTTCTAAATGTCTCCTTCCTTCAAATCCACTGCCAATGCCTTAGTGTGAGACTTTACTATCTCTTCCTTCTTTCATTTAAATTGCCTGTCTCCAACTCAATCCACCATCCATACTTCTAGTCATTAAATTTACTGAATAAAAAATCTGATTCTGTCAATTTTCTACTTAAAAATCCTTAAGATGCTATCTAATATAAATAAGACAATATCCACATCACTTAGCATGGCTTTCAAAACCTTTCCATATAGGCTTTCAGGCCCAACTCCCCCTATATTTTCCCATACAATACAATAAATGCATTTTTTAAAACTCAGCTCAAATGTCACCTCCTATTGACCTCTCTAAAAGAGAATGAATGGCTTCCTCATGTATCTTATAATAATTTACAAATGCTTTTATTATAACACATATCACATTGTTTACATGTATACTTTCTTCATTAGATTATGAACTCTTGAGGACAGTGAGCATGCCTTCTTCATTTACAGCTCTGTGACAAGCATGGTGACTGGCTAATAGTCAGCTAGCAACAAATGTTTGTTAAATGAATAAATGACCCCTGAATACCAGGACATATCTCTCAATCTGAATTTAAATTTTCCCTCTGGAATATATTCTTATTTATCTATCTATCTACCTATCTATCTATCATATGCCTATATACAAGGAATAGGTGAGAAAAGAGAATAGGAACTTACTCCAAGTTCCAGCCCCTCCTGCTCTTCCACATTCTCCTGTAATTACTGTCCTATGCTAGACCCTGTCTGAACAGATAACATTGGTAAAGCCTTTGGTCAGAAATGGCTATAATGTCTCTGTCCTGGCTTGTTTCTGGATTCTTTTTTTCAGTTTCCTGATGCTACATCACTCTGCTAGCAATCCTCACTATTTGTTTCTATGGGCATGGAATAGTGAATGATCCATCCTTCACTGGTAATGCTAGTCATTGCTGATAAAGCCACCCTAAAGATCTCACAATCTCTCTGTTTATAACCACTTAAGATCCACTTATCATCCTCAAGTAACAAAGGATTATTTCCCTTAACTGCATAGCATGATCAGTTGTTTTTCTATTATTTTTTCTCTTCTTAACTGTTAGAGAACACTTTCAATATAACACAGCCACTGCATGGATGTTCCTCCCTTCAAACCCTAGAATATCTCTGGCCATTTCTGCAGTTGTGCTTGAAGGGTTTAATAAGGCAATACAACTTTTGGAAAAATAACCTTATTGATATAAGCACTTTCTGGAGAATATTTCTCTACTATTCAGAAAGACTCATATTTCATCATTGTTTTCTCTCTGTCTGCCTATCTCTCTCACACACACTCTCTCAGTGTGTGTATGTATGTCCAGTGACTCCTACATCTGTAGCAGCTAGAATAACATGTGTGTCACACACACACACACACACACACACACACACACACACACTCCTCTGCCACAGGCTTCCTTCAATTCTAGTCTCAGTTCCCAACCTTGTCAGCCATCTTGGTTTCCTCTTGCCTGTACTTCAGTGAAACTGTTAGTGAGTAACTGTGAATGAAAATGTTGGACATGTAAGAAAACTGAGAGACAATCCATATTGGCAAAAAATGGCTTGCTTATCTCTGGAAAATGCTTATTCTTTCTCACCCTCATCACCCCTACCTCCCTATCTCTGGCTCTCTGTCTCTGTTTCATTCTCTATCACACACACAAAGAAAGAGGGAGAGAGACAGAGAGAGAGACAAGAGGCTACAGAAAGCAGAGTCTGAGCACACCGAAGAAAACTTGGACATTTTACTTGGGATCAACATTGCTTTCCTTCACCATTGTCCTGGCAAATATAAGCTACAAATGGAGATGTTCTTGCCAGATACTGCTCCGCCACTGTATGGCTAAACACTAACATCAGCTTCAACTATGCCACGGAATCCAGGAGAATATTCAACCTGGAAAAATTCCAACCTCAAACCAGCACCTCCCAGGAGATGACTATAGCTCCTGTAGGAAATCATTTAACCACAAATTCCAACTCCCCTTCACTCCTACAGCCTCAGTCACACATCTCAAAGGGCTGATCCCTTGAATCGTGACAACCTGACCCACATCAACAGCCCAGAGGCCATATGGCAACACAATGCCTTTTCAGCCCACTGGCTAGTAAAAGGGAGGGACAACCAAGTGAATGATTGTAATTGAAATCCTATAATTTATGATTTGTCAATAACTTCTGCCTTTTGGGGAGTTCTCTTCACCCCTTAACAAATCCTGGCAGCCACAAAATGTAACCACAGATACCCAAAACACCTCTGAAACCATTTCATTTTGTGGCAACAATGAAATGAAGAATAAGGTCTCTCTGAGGATACATAAGTAGTCCCACATCACAGAGTTCACTATTCCACAGTCAGTAATTTTACAGGCTTAGTGGAAAAAAGTCCTTTGAGATTCTGAGGGTAAAAAGCTAGTACACAAGTGGGATCAGCTGTATTGGCAGAAAGTGGGACATGAAAACACCAAGAACTATCCTCCTGTTTGAAACACAAAGTGGAATTGATAGTTCTGTTACCCTTTCAGGTATTAAACTGCACTGATCAAATAACCATCTAAGCTGAGCTGAATCCAGTCAGGCAAAGAAATTTATTTGAATTATAGAATAATAGCTGTTAGTTGAAAGAGGAATTCATCAGACATTCACCTAATGTTCCTCTATTTAAGGTCCCTCCAAATTATCCCTGTCTCACGCTCATCTCCCAGTAATTGATGCTACCTCGTGTAACATAAAAAGGACTTGGAATGAAAAATTCTGAGTTGGAGGCCTGGGCCTTGACTTTTTTATTTACCTGCCATGCAACATTGGACCTTATGATCTTCAACTACAATGTGAGGATGTTAGACTAACTGATTGCCAAGATCTCATCCAGTTTAGAATTCTCCAGGCAGTGATAGGGAACTCAGTATCTCCAAAAATAATTATTTTCATGTTTGGACAATTCTGACTATTAAAAAGTCTGGCCTTTTACAAAGCCAAAATATGCTTTCTTATAGTTTCTACCCATTTATCTGAGTTCTACCTGCCTTGGGATTATATAGCCCAGGTATAATCCCTCTTCTATAGAACAGCCACTTATATAGCTAAAGACAGATATTGCATCTCCTATCCATCCATCTCACTGGGTTCTGTTTGCCACCCATCTAGCCAACCATCCTATCTGTTTTACTCAGAGCACATACTAAGTTGTCCATATCCTTACTGAAAAGTGGTGATCAGAACTGAACAAACAGATACTGAAACAATCTGATAAATGCTGAGAACATCACCACATATATTTTTCTAGCTAATGTGCTTCTTTTAATGCAGCCTAAAATAGCATTACCTTTTTGGCTATGACATCATTCTGCCTCTGCCACAATGTTGCTTCTTTACTCATGTCTTCCATCCTGTCCTTGCAAAGTTTAATTTGAAACCAAATTCAGAATTTTACTTTTGTTTCAGTAAGATTCATTTTATTAGATTTGAGCCATTGGTGTGACATGCTACAATCTTCTTGGATCCTCAGTCTATCCTAAAAATATTTGCCATCTGTCTACATTTTTCATCTAAGTTATTGATCAAATATAATGATTATAACATGGTCAATAAGAGTCCTGGAGCACATCACTAGAGACTATCCTTCATATTGATATACTCTGCAAGATTTGAGGTCTTCTGGCCATTAAAAGGTGGGATCCCAGATGCCTCATCCTTGACACTCTCTGGACTCTCTTTTTCTCACTCACTCCTACTCCCCATTCTAGTCTTTCTGCTGCTCCTGCAGTGATTTCCACAGTTAATTTCACCCAGACTTGGGGCACTTTGAGAGAAACCACTGTTTAAAACATTAAAAATATAAATAAAGCTAACCAAAAAAAACAAGAAAAGTTCATGCGGAGAGCAATATGGTATAGTGAAAATAATGTGGAAGTTGGAATCTGAATGACCTCGGATTGAATCCTAGCTCTTACTTGCTGGGTGACCTTGGGCATCTTACCAGTATCAGTTCCCTCATCTCGAAAATAGAGATAATAATAATGTCCTCAGAAAGTTGTCCTGAGGATTAAAAGTAATACATGCAAAATCTTAGCACATAATGGGTACATAATATAGTACACTATTATTATCACGGCATATCAGAGACAAAAACACAATAACTACTGGCACAAAGAAAACAAATACAAGAAGAAAAGAGGAGAAAACAAAGACCTATGTTCTATTTGTGTTAACTGATATTCCACAAAAGAAATAAATCATATTTCTATGTCCTTGACTTTAAACAAGATTGTTTGTTTAAACAATGGCAACTCCCTTGCATATCTTATTTGATCATGTCCCAGGTACGGTTATGGGGCTGAAGGACACAAAGGATGATTCAGACTCAGTCAATGCCAGGGGGAGAAGAAACACAAAATTTGGAGGGATAGGTGGGCAGACACATAAATAAATAATTAAAATAAAATATCACCAGTGTTATAGGGAGGTAAATACAGAGTGGGGGGTGGGGAACAGTGTTATACCCATAGATGTCAGGTAAGGCTTTATGAAGGAGGTGATAATTCAGAAGGGTCTTAAAGGATGAAGAGAAGTTAAGGCTGAGGGACTCTCCAGGTAGTGAGGATAGCATGCAGAGATTTTGAACAGTGGTGGACAATTACAGGATCATCCAAAGAATATTGATAACTCTAGAGTGACTTGTCCATAAAATACAGGTAGCAAGAGAGACAGCTAGAAAAATACAGATTCATGCCTATCGTGAAAGGGCTTGAGTGTCAAGTAAAGAAATTTGGAATTCTGCTGGCAAGAAGGAACTAGCATGGGAAATGACATGATAAGATTGTAAGATGACAAAATGTGAGAAAATATTCACATGCTACACGCCCGATAAAGGACTGATAACTAGAATCTATACAGAACTCATGAAAATCAGCAAGAAAAAAATCAAACAACCCTATCAAAAAGTGGACAAACAACATGAACAGAAACTTTTCAGAAGAAGATAGACTACTAATGGCCAACAAACATATGAAAAATTGCTCAACATCTCTAATCATCAGGGAACTGCAAATCAAAACCACAATGAGATATCACTTATCTCCAGTGAGAATGGCCTTTATCGAAAAGTCCCAAAACCATAAATGTCGGTGTGGATGCAGAGAGATAGGAACACTCATACACTGCTGGTGAGACTGCAAACTAGTGCAACCTCTGTGGAAAGCAATATGGAGATACCTCAATGAGCTACAATTTGATCCAGCAATCCCATTACTGGGCATCTACCCAAAGGAACAAAAGACATTCTATAAAAAAGATATCTGCACTAGAATGTTCATAGCAGCACAATTCACAATTGCAAAGATGTGGAAACAACCCAAGTGCCCATCAATACATGAGTGGATTAATAAAATGTGGTATATGTATACTACGGAGTTCTACTCAGCCACAAAAAGCAATGGTGATATAGCACCTCTTGTATTATCCTAGATAGAGCTGGAGCCCATTCTAGTAAATGAAGTATCACAAGAATGGAAAAACAAGCACCACATGTACTCACCATCAAATTGGTTTTGACAGATCAACACGTAAGTGCATATATAGTAATAACATTCATCGGGTGTCGGGCAGATGGGAGGGGGAGGAGGGGATGGGTATATTCACACCTAATGGGTGCAGTGCATATCATCTGGGGGATGGACACACTTGAAGCTCTGATTCGGATGGCACAAAGGCAATATACACAATCTAAACATTTGTACCCCCATAATATGCTGAAATAAAAAAAAATTTACAAAAAAGATTGTAAGATGACTTAGGCAGCCTTATAGTAGAAAGAGGGGCTAGTTATGATATTTTTTATAAATACTCAATTGCAAGACGGTGAGGCTCAGAACTAAAATTATAACACTGGAGATATACAGTAATCCTGCAGAAAGACTACAAGTCTTTCTGACATTGATATGATGTGACATAGCATGAGGGGTTAAGGAAAGGGAGAAATGAAATGACTTTGTCTAGCTTGAGACACTCGATGGATGCCTCTTCCTTGACACTCTCTGGACTCTATCTTCCTCACTCACTCGTGCTCCCCATTCTAGTCTTTCTGCTGCTCCTGCAGTGATTTCCACAGTTAATTCCCATATGTGGACTTTTGGATGATAGTTTTGGTAGGGATCACAACATGAGTTTAGTTTTGAACAGTATGGATTGTTATAAATAACTAACGGGCATTCATATGGAGATGCAGTGTATCTATCAAGAGAGAGCCCGGGGATAGGAGTCTCCTATATATTTAATGGCAATAAATGAGAAAACCTATAGTTTAAGAAGGAAGAGTATATGGGACATGTCTCTGATGCCCTAATGAAAAAACTTGAAAACAAAGTAAAATTAGACTAATGATTCTTGCCCAATAAACTCATGCTCCTAGTGATCACTACTTCTAACTCAAGAGCTCACATTCTTGCTCTCTTTTGAAAAATGCAAATTAAATTCTCCTATTTTTCTCTCCACTCATCATAATCTCTAGAAGATCAAATTCATATCATGGCAAGTTCTCTCAGGATCCAGAGATAGAATCTATAGACAAAAAGGGACATGAGGTAGGTGCTTGTGTTATTTTCCTACCATAAATCAATTTCTTATAAATGTATATTCTACCCTTCTAGAGACAAGGATCAGGAAGTGTATTTATCAATAGATATTTATCAACCTATCAAGCTAAAGTGGGTGTTACAGAATAAGCAGGTGTGGGCCCTGCACACAAAGAGCCAAAAGGGACCCTTCCACAAAATCTACAACACACAGGGCTTGTGTAAACCTAAGTCTGGAACTTGCTAAAACAAGTACAGATGAGTACGTGAGGAAGTTGGGAAGTAAACACATATTGCTGGAGAAATAGAGGTGGAGATATGGGTGGATCTGGGTTTGGTTAGGAATGAATCAGACCATCCCACAGAAGGTGGCTCCTCCCTGAGACGGCTTATAAAAAGGCCATTATCCCAGACTTCAGTACCCAGCAAGCTCCTTCGGGCTACGTTCTGTTTGCTCTTCTGGTGAACAAGGTAAGAGGGAATACATCTAACTTTGCCTACCTACTTAGTGTTAAGCAAGGTGGAAATCTGGATAAATGTGTACTGTAAGGCAAAAAGTTCTGGATGTTTAGGGTTTTTTCATTTATTTTTAGCGCTACTGTTCTGAAATTTTATTTCTGTATACAAAGAAAATAAGGGCATAAATTTGCTTTTCATGAAGCCATTTGCTCATTCATTCAACAAATACATGTTAACTACCTTCTATTTGCCAAGCACTGCTCCTGGCTCTGATTATGCATCAGTGAACTACATAAACTTCCTACTCCTAGGAGCTTACATTTAGTAGGAAGAGACATTGAATAAACAATAATAAATGAATACGATAATTTCAAATAGTGATAAGAACAGTGAAGAAAATATGAGAGTGATATAGCAGTGATGGGAGGAGAGTACGTTAGATTAGAGGACCAGGGGAAGACTTCTCTAGGGAATTATCTTTTCAGCTGAGATCTTAATGACAAAAGAAACTAGGCAAGGCAAAGGACAGGATTCTAAAGGAGTAAACTTGTTCCAAAGAACAAAAAGAAGCTAGAGTGCCTAGAGCATACATATTTAAAAATATGAATAGTGGTATATGGTGATGTCAGAGAGCTAGACAGGGGTAGCCTATGAACATTTTTGCATATAATTTTTGGTTACATATATATATTTCTGTTGGGAATATGCATAGGAGTAAATTGTTGGGTCTTAGATACTGTCAAATAATTTTCCAAAGTGCTTCTTCCAGCTTCTCCATATTTTCACCAATATTTGGTATTGTCAAGTTTTTTTTCCCTTTTTATCTTTGTAGTCATTTGGGTGGGTGTATTGTTGTCTCACACTATTATTTCAATTTACATTTTTCTGGAGCTTAACTAGGTTGAGAACTTCTGATATGTTTATTGGCCATTTGGATATTCTTTTCTATAAAGTTTCTGTGGTGGAGACCCATTTTTCTGTTGGGTTATCTGTATTTTTTGTATTGATTTATAGAAGTTATTTTTATATTCAGGACAGAGTCCTTTATTGGTTAAATGTGTTATATACATCCTCCCACTGTGTGGCTTGCCCTTGTCTTCTTTAATGATATCATTAAATGAATAGATGTTCCTACTTTTAATATAGTGCAATTTATCAATCTTTTTCTTTATGATTAGTACTTTTGAGTTCTATTTAAGTATTTCCCTACCCTAAGGTCCTAAAGATATTCTCCAATGTTATCTTCTTTTATCTTTTGCATGTAAAATCCATCTGGAAACTAATGTTTTTTTCATATAGAAATCCAATTAACCCAGCATCATTTATTCAAAAAACTATCCTTTCCCTACTGACCTGCATTATCATCTTTGTTATAAACCAAATGTCCAGTAAGTCTGATTCTGGACTATTACTTTTCATTGTTCCCTTTGTTTATTCTTGCACCAGTGACATTTTGTCTTCCTTTATAAAACACCTTACTATCTGGTGTGTCTTCTAACTTTGTCTTCTTCAAGATTGTCTTATCTAATCTTGGCTCTTTACATTTTTATATAAATTTTAGAAATCACCTTATCAATCTTTATTTTTAAATACTTTATGGATCCTGAATGAGATTTTATTGTATCTATAAATGAATTTGAAGAGATCTGACATCTTAACAATATTGAGACTTTCAATCCATGAATAAGACATATTCTTCCATTTATTTAAATCTTCTTTACCTCAAAGTTTATAATTTTATAGCCTTTCTTCTTTTTAAATATGAATATTTAAGCTATAAACTTCCATTAGGCATGGAATTAATGTATCCCACAAGTTTTGCTATCTCACATTTTTCTCATTTTCATTTAGTTCAAAATATTTTCTAACTCCTATTGCAATTTATTCTATTATCCATTGGTTATTTAGAAGTTATTGCTTAATTTCTAAACATTCAAAGCTTTTTCTAGTTATCTTCCTACTATTTAATTCTAGCTTCATTTTACTGTGTTAAAAAAAAACCCTGTGTGATTTCAATTCTTTAAAATTTGTTGAAACTTGCTTTATGACCCAGCATACAGTCCATTTTAAATGTCCATGTCCATTTCAAAAGGATGGGTATTCTGAAGTTGTTAGGTGCAGTATTCAATATATGTTAGTTAATGTTTTTAGTAATAATTTTATAGAAATAATCTTTATCCTTACAGATTTTTTTCTACTTGTTCTATCAGTTGGTGAGAGAGGTGTGTTAAAATTCCCCACTATGATTTTAGATTTGTCTATTTCTCCTTATAATTCTGTCAATTTTGGTTTATGTACTTTGAGGCTATGTTATTAAGTATATATCAGTTTAGATTTTTTTATATCTTTCTGGTGAATTGACCTTTTATTGTTATAAAATATCCTTCTAAAATACTTTTTGCCTAAAAGTCTACTTGACAGAAATTATTATAATAGCAGCTTTCTTTTAGTGTTTGAAGGGCATCTCTTTTTTCCACTCTTTTACTTTCAACCACTGTTATCACATTTAATATGTGTCTCTTATAAGCAGCATACAGTTGTTTTTTCAAGCCAGTCTGACAGTATTGTCTTTTAATTAGAGTATTTACTCATTTATATTCATTCTTATTATTTGAGTTATTTGGCTTAAATCTACCATATTATGACTTGGATTCTATTATCCTACCTGTTCTATACTTCTTTTTCTATTCTTGATGTTTTGGATTAAATAAATATTTGTCAATTTTCTTTATATTAGCTTAATAATTATACATTCTTTTATTATTCTTTTAATGCTTACTCTAAAAATACGTGTATTCTTGATTTATTAGAGTATATTATATTATAAAAACTAGCCACTACTTAAGCAGTTCAAGTATCCTATAATACTAGAACTCCATTTATCTCCTCCAGCCTTATCTGGTATTGTTATGTATTTTAGTTCTATTTATCTTAAATACTGAATGATATTATTATTATTATTTTGCATAATCAATATCTGTTTAGATTTTCCCACATATTTACTTGTTCAATTGTTCCTATTCTTTCCTGCTTCTTTGTGCTGCCAACTAGGATCATCTTTATATTTCCTTTACAGCAGGTCTCTGGTGATCAGCTCTGTTTATGTCTGTTTGAAAATATCTTTACTTAGATATTTTATATTTTAGTAAAGATGTTTTATCTTTACTTAGGTAAATTTATTTTTGATGGATATTTTCACTGGGTATAGAAGTCTAGGATAGAACTTACTTTCCTTCACAAAGATGAAGATAACATTTCGTAACTTTTGGTTCTCATTGCTTCTTTCGAAAAGGCAGCTATCAGTCATATTGTTGCTCCTTTGAAGGTAATACATGTATTTCTCTGGCTTCTTTTATAAGATTTCTTCATTGCCTCAAATGTTCAGTAATATTATTATCAGGTGTCTAGGTGTGGTTTTCTTTCATATATCCTTCTTGGAGCTTATAATACTTGTTTGAATCTGTGCCTTGATATCTTTCATCAGTTTTAGAAAAATCTGTATTTAATTCCTGAAATACTATATTTACCCTCCAATCTGAATGGAGGCCCTAATAAATTGTCCCAGTCTTGATAGCTCACACATACACACCCCAGTTTCCTAGTTGTTCTCAAAGGAGGGTTATTCTGAAACAACCTAATAAGACATTGCACAAAGCAATCTTTTAAAACTGAATCATATTAGATCACTCTCTTACCAAAAAAAACTAATGACATCCCATCATACCTAAAATAAAATGCACAAATGTTACCCTATTTAGAATATCATCTGACACCTGTCTATATCTCTGACTTTAACTTGTATTACTCCTGCTTTTTTCACAATGTTCTAACTGAGCTGGTCTTTTTCTATACCCCTAATATGCCAAAGTTGATTCTCATCTTACAATCTTTGCACTGTTTCCTTTGCCTAAAAGTCTCCAACTAATCAACAAAGTTAGTTCCTTATTTTTGCATTTTAAGCTCAAATTTCCCCTCTACCAGAAAACTTCCTCTAATAAACCTAAAGTACCCTCAAATTGTCCATATAATATCACTCTTATTTTAACTCTGTACATATCATTTATCAATATCCAATTGTTTGCTCCATTTATTTGTTAGCTTACTGTCTCCATAAGAGTAGACAGGTACCTCATCTATCTTGTTCACTACTATATCTCTAAAGCATAAAATAGTGCCTAACCCTGTAGTAGATGTACAATATTTATTAAATAAAGAGTGAATGAATGAATGTAGAGATCAGGGAACAGGTCATGCCTGGAGGCACCAATTTGGAAGTCACCAGACAGATGGTACATAAAGTCAAGGGATCCGATGAGATAGCCTCAGAAAAGTATGATGATCAAAACTCTACTGAAATTTTTTTGCATGTCAAATCATCTATGATCTCTAAATTGCTGAATACAGTGGTCACTTCTCCATAATCATCATCATCTTTCCTAATCTCTTGATATGTGAAATAGAATTAACCATTTCTTTCTTAATGGAATCTTTTTGCTTCTTCTGTGGATCTCATGACACCACATTCTCCTGATATTCCTCTTACCTACTGGTTACCCTTTCTTAGTGTTCTTTGTTAACCTCTCATGATTTGCTCAATCTCAAAATGTTGGAAATTCCTATGGCTGTGTCCTTGATCTTCTTTTTAAAAAGCTATCTACATACTTTGGAGATAAAACATTGAGAGAAGTAGGTTAAAAAGAAAGTGGGTGGTAAATATTTTGAGACAGAAAGCAGAGAAAACTCTTTCAAGATGCTGTGAAAGGAAGCAGCTCATTAGCTTAGTAGGATCTTGGGAGACATGTTGATGGAGGGGGAAATATTGGTTCAAGGAAAGGTTTTTAAGACAGTAGATATTCCAGTATATTTTTGTGATGATAAAAATAAATTACTAGAGAAGGCAATAGTGTGGAAGTATCTTGCCATGTGACAAATTGGCTTCTAGGGAATTCTCTCATAGCAAATTGACCTTGTATAAAGTTAGTTTTTGGAGAATTGATTCTCAGTAAATTTATGAGTAAATGTTCCTGCTTCTGACCAGTGGGCTTTTCTAAATTCCTGCTATGAACAATGGCAAGATCAGCAAGAGGAGTGATCTTACCTAGAGCATACTGAGGTCTGTGAGATGACCTAAACGCTGCCTGAAAGGGCTCAAGGGCAAGAAATGGATAATTTTAGTAAGTCAGTCAAAATCTGTGATTATTTTTCACTATGTAGATGATAGAAGTGTTTTATGGCCACTTTACCATTTTAAAGATGGATTACTTAGGGAATGTTTAGGTTTAAAATATAAAAAATGGTTATAATAATTAATATGACCTACAAAAAGAAAGGAAGTACAAGGAAAGTAAATGTCAATGTCTTCTTTCTAGGTTCCCATATATTGCCAAAACATGTCCACTGTGTTGGAATGCATCAGCACCATCATTGATATTTTCCATCAATATTCAAAAAAAGATAAGGACACTGAAACATTGAGCAAAAAAGAGCTGAAGGAACTTCTGGAAATCCAATTTCAGCCAATCCTGAAGGTAAGATATTTTTGACAGGACCAAAAGGTATGTATGTTTTTTTTTTTTTAATTGGGGGAAAACTACAAAGCATTTACAGTATAATGTTTACAGTCACAATTTGTAGTGAGCTGATTTCCCAAAATATATTACCACTCAAGTTGACTTATCTTGTTACATTCAAAAATCCACTCTGTCAAAGTAGTCCATAGAGTACATACATACTGCTCCAACTGTATCTACATACAACCAACACTCCATTTTAAGTGTACAATTAAATGATTTTCAGTGAATTTACCAAGGTGTACAGTTAATCACATGAATCAGTTTTTGAGGAATTCCTTTCCCCCATTGAGGCCCCTAATTCCACTCCCCAACTACTTTTCAAGCATATCCCATCCCTCCACAGTGCCCACCACGTTGCTCAGATGTGGGTTTACCCCCCACCCCCCAATTCCCGAGTGATCGCTCCCACTATTTGAGCACCATAGGGTTAATCAGTCACTACCAGTTTGATGGTGAGGACAAGTGGGGCCCATTCTTCAGGTCAAAAAACATATAAAAAAATGTTCATCATCTGTAATCATTAGAGAAATGCAAATCAAAACCACAATGAGATACCACCTAACCCCAGTGAGACTGGCCTCTATCAAAAAATCCCAAAACAACAAATGCTGGCGAGGATGTGGAGAGATAGGGGCACTCTTACACTGTTGGTGGGACTGCAAATTGGTGCAACCTTTGTGGAAAAGAATTTGGAGATTCCTCAAAGAGCTAAAATTAGAATTACCATTCGATCCAGCAATAGCATTATTCGGCATCTACCCAAAAGAGCATAAGACATTCTATGATAAAGACATCTGCACCCGAATGTTTATGGCAGCCCAATTCACTACTGCTAGGTCGTGGAAACAACCCAAGTGCCT
>CAUYRT010022798.1:0-10119 GCA_963574885.1 Lepilemur ruficaudatus
GGGAGGCTGAGGCAGAAGGATTGCTTGAGCCCAGGAGTTTGAGGTTGCTGTGAGCTAGGCTGATGCCACGGCACTCTACAGCCCAGGCAACAGAGTGAGACTCTGTCTCAAAAAAAAAAAAAAAAGGAAAAAAGAAAAACATTGCTTTATGTATGCTCTGAATTTTCCTCTTTGTTACTATTGGCAATTAATTTGTGCTTCTTCAAGTCACGTGGTTTTTCCAAAGTGAGGATCATTTTGTTTGAATTTTAGGCCTTCCTAATTCTAGGACAGGCTATATATTGTTTAAAAGGTGAAATATTATTTCTAAAAGACAAAAATATAGAAACAAAATTTTAGCTTAAAGGTTCATATGAATTGACTTGGCCAAATTCATTTCTCTACCACTTCTTATCCAACAAAACTTTACAAACCACCCTTTACAAAAAAAAAGAAAAACAAAACACCCATTCTTATGCCCCAAACATTTTATATTAATCACTTATGCACCTGTCTTCCCAACAATTTAAATTCTTTGAGAAATTTGTAATGCACTGCATATAACCTAGATACAAAATTAATCCATTCATTTACCAAACACTTTTAAGTATCAAAATAGTATTTCCTAGGTTTTTAATATGTAAAGATGAGTAAGGCAGTCTCTTCAACTCAAAAGGTTCAAAACCCAATGGAAGAACTCTAAACAATAGCATACTAAATGCTGCAAGAGTAATGCACAGTGGAGCTAAGAAAGAATGAGATCAAAAATTGAACCAAGCAGTAAAACAAACAAACAAACAAACCGCCATGAAATAAAAATTCAGCCATAATTCTACAAAAAAACCAAATGTGTTTGTTGGGGGGGGAGGAACCTATATGCACAAACTTTCGTCACCATTGAACAAGGCAAACACAGTAAACAAGGAACTTCAGAAGAATATCCTTGAATGCTGTAAGGTAGTTTAAATAGCTAAGTGCAAAATTAAACTTCCTTACAGGAGTAAAAAAAATTACAGCAGTAACCCTTAGCAGTGATTTTGCTTGTTTACAATCATTTCCCTCTTTCAGAGCACACAAATCACAAATCTCATTACCAAGAAATGACCATCCATATTTTTTAGTAACAAATTTAAGACATCATCAGGTTTATTGTACACACTTGAGCTCAAATGCTACTAAAAGGCTAAAGGAAATCTACTCCTCCTATCTTGTAGGACTGTTTGCCCACTCCATCCTCTGGCATCTTTCCAAAGCAAATCCTTGATTCAGAGTGGTTTTAGAATTTTTTTAATTTTATTGAATCTTTTTCTCATCCATGATTTCAGCTCATTTTAGGTACTCTCTTTTCCCCGAGATCTTCACTGACCATTACCTTATCATCAAGCAAGATATACTCTGGGGGGGAATTTTTTTTCTGTAAATTTTCATCACCACTTGTCCCATTAAAACACCACACCTGGAATTCTAAAATATTCAAGGTTATGGCAACATTTTGTGTCTTTACAATTTTAGGTAAATTTTAGATTTAACAATGAAATTTCAGTAACTTCCAATGAAACCTCTGTACATCGCTCCTCCTTCACTTTCAGATGACAAAATACTAATCAGAAAGCGGGAGGTAAAATAAAGTTCTGATACAATAATTTTACGGCTTTGCATTCCTGGGCATCCTAACTGTATGTAAAATGTAATCACTGTGAAGATTTCAGGACTGAAATCAGTCCTGAAGCAAACGCAGAACTCAGTTTAGCCAAACTTTGCCCACATAATCAAATTTAGTCACCCAAGACTACGATATAGGAACTCTTATTATGCCTCCTCTCTGTCAACCTCCAACAACAGCTTCCATGTTACATGCTGGGGACTTGAAAAATGAAAATCTAAGTGTATGTCGTTGCTATGGCAATGGGAAATTTCAGGAAATTGAGACTCTGCAGGCTACCTACCCTCCATTTTAAAAACTGTATTTATCTAAACATACTAGGAATTAGATTGGAAAACAAATTAATGACATTTTTTATAAAACATTAGTTTTCCCTTTCACACCAAAAGATAAATACTATCCTACAAAATTCTGAACACAAAGAGCAAAAGCAAATCACAGTTATCTAAAAACCTGAATTTTAAAATATTTAGATATCACTCATATCTAATACGAAAACACACGTTTTTATTTACAAGTTGCCAAGACAGACTTCTGCTTTCAAATTACCAAATTCTGCAACGTTTGTTTAGCTGGGAAAACGAAAAGGAAATGTTGGCTAAAAGGGAGAAAAGGAAGCGAGAAAGCCTCAAAATTCCCAAAACCTCAGCACAACCACGCTCTACTTGTAGAATGTTTCTTTCTTAATTCGCTCTCGCAAGAGTTCTGCAGACTAGTTTTCTCTCAAATACTTCTAGAACTAGTAACCTATTTCTGGATACAGTATATTTCACTGTGGGGGAACATTCTCAAGTTTTTCTAAAAACGGCGGGTTCGCGTTACAATAATCAATGCTTGACCACCCTAACACCAAATGCTATCAAAGGAACGCATCCCATCCGGAGTATTCCCATGAATCTAAATGGCACGAAGCAGTCTCCCGGCTATTGTCTAAATCACATATTTGTTCGTATTAACGCCTAAAACAGCGAAGTCGAGAAATTTTACATCTCAGTCAGATATTGCTCCCCATTCCTATCATTTTTTTGTC
The DNA here is from genome assembly GCA_963574885.1 of Lepilemur ruficaudatus. NCBI lineage: Eukaryota > Metazoa > Chordata > Mammalia > Primates > Lepilemuridae > Lepilemur > Lepilemur ruficaudatus. The sequence goes on from CAUYRT010022798.1 coordinate 2,673, forward strand.
CCCTGTCCCCTGGGTTCACTAGACCCCTGATTCCTTCCTCAGGGGAACATGGCTGGGGCAATCGGAAGAACAGACTTGGAGAGAAGAGGTCGCCACGAGGCCCCACCACTCTCCTTCCTCACCTGCTCCGTGGCTCCGTCTCCTGACATGGCCTCAGCTGATTAGAAAGGGAACACTGGCCGTCAATGGCGAGCTAGAAAGGAAAAAATTAAACTAAAAACCACCCCCAAACCACTAAAGTTACCCCCTGCCCTGCGGAGCCAGACCGCCAACACGAATCGCCACCGCCCACTCAGATATGAATTAAAATGGCTGTACCCCTGCCGGCCGAGGAGGCGGTAGCTTCGGCATTAACTTCCGGGGCAGTGGGCGGAGCTAAGATCGCGCTTCGCCGGTTATTCTGGGCGTGCAGACGCAGAGAGATCCCGGAAGGCGGGACTAAAGCGTGTGCCCTGACGTCACGGCCCCGGGCTGGAGAGGGTGTTGCCGAGCTGGCTGCAACCGGCTATGAGTCGGGAAGCTCTTTCGTCTGGAGACTCGCGCGCTTTTTGGAATTTAATTCCTCGCAGTTGAAGCCTGACTGCCAGTCAGTTCAGTGCAGGCAAACTGGCCGTGTTAAGGAGCAATGCCAGCTGTTAAATGTCTTCTTATTGAGGGGATGAGGGATCTGTAGAAGTTTCCTCTGTTCTCCCCTAAAGCTTCTTTCTTTTCTTGGGGGTAGGAGGGACAAATCGAGTCCATATTCATTTTTACTGTCACCATCCACTATTTTGTAGAAAGTCTGAAGCCTATAAAGACCTCAGTTTTCAGTTTAACTCAGCATGGTTCCTTTGCTGAAAAATGGGTTTAATAGTCTGCAGCCAGACTCCATGGGTTTTAATCACTAGATGAGTAACTTTGGGCAATTTAACTTCGTATCTCAGTTTCTTTGCCTATTGATGGGAATAATAATAGTACCTGCAATTTAAATAACTTAATGCATGAAAAGTGTTAGGAACAGTACCTGGCATCGTTTAAGATGTAAATGAGATCAAGTCTTCTTAAACTACTTTTCCATTGATGGATCATCGTGTCTGTCCACCCTTCTCGCCTATAGTGTCGTGTGCCCCAAAGTAAACTACTCAACTGCTTCCGTACTCACCTTATTCTTCTAGATCTCTGTGCCTCTGCTCATATTTACACTTACTCCTTTTCCACAGTCTGAAATCTTATCCTTCCAAATAATCAGACACATGAGCAAAAGATGTGTTTCAACAGATGTTCATTGCACCACCCAACAATGGAGGACTAAACATATCATGAAGAGACAAGACATCTCTGCAATGGAATGTCATGCGGCCAGTAAACTGATAGTAGTGAACAATTACTCACATGGAAAGGCATCCACAACACTAAGTGAAAAAGCAGAATAAAAAATAGTGTTTTACATGTGTATACATACACTGCTCAAAAAGCTTCAGATTTTTGAACATTTCAGGTTTTGGCACATTTCAGATTTCAGATTTTCTAATTAGACATACTCAACCTATATATATCCTCAAAACATTAAAAAGTGGTTATATCTAGATTGTGTGTCAAAAAATTGTATCTGTTTTCTGATTTTGTCTTTAATGAACTGATATAAGAATAACAGTCTTTTCTTTTCTTTTTTTTTTTTTTTGAAACAGAGTCTCACCTTGTTGCCCAGGCTAGAGTGCCATGGCTTCAGCCTAGCTCACAGCAACCTCGAACTCCTGGGCTCAAGTAATCCTACTGCCTCAGCCTCCCGAGTAGCTGGGACTACTAGCACGCACCACCATGCCCGGCTAATTCTTTTTATATATTTTAGTTGGCAAATTCAATTAATTTCTTTCTATTTTTGGTAGAGACAGGGTCTCGCTCTTGCTCAGGCTGGTCTCAAACTCCTGACCTCAAACGATCCGCCCACCTCAGCCTCCCAGAGTGCTAGGATTACAGGCGTGAGCCACTGTGCCGGTCAAGAAAAACAGTCTTAAAACATAGTGTTCACACCATATCCTTCAAAGTTTGACTCAACTGCCATTTTTCCCAGTATTTTTTATGAAAAACTTCAAAGAGATAAAGGTTCAAATAATAATACAATTAACACCTGTTACCTACTACCTTGATCCAGAGATTAATATTTTGGTATGTTTTCTCTGTATGTATGTATCTACTTATATAGTTTGAAGAAATTTTTGCAAAGTAATTTGAAAATAAATGCTAGACATCCATGATATTTCATCTCAAAATAAATCAATTTGTGTTTTCTGAAATAAAGACATTTTCCTTCATAACCACAATACCATTATCACACCTAAGAAAATGAATAATTATTTCCTAATTTTATTTACTACTTAGTCCATATCCAAATTTTCATATATCCCAAAAATGTCTTTATAGGTTTTTACAAATCAGGATTCAATTAAGTTTCAAGCATGGCACATAGTTGTTATATCTCTTTAGTCTCTTTTATTCTAGAAATAGTTCACCCATCTTTTTATTTTTTATGAATTTATTCAGAGATCTGGGGTCTGGGTGCAGTGGCTCACACCTGTAATCCTAGCAGTCTGGGAGGCCAAGGTGGGAGGATTGCTTGAGGTCAGGAGTTCAAGACCAGTCTGAGCAAGAGTAAGACCCCTGTCTCTACAAAAAAATAGAAAAATTAGCCAGGTGCAGTGGCATGAGCCTATAATCCCAGCTACTCCGAAGGCTTAGGCTGAGGCTGAGGCAGGAGGATCTCTTGAGCCCAGAAGATTGAGGTTGCAGTAAACTATGATGACACCACTGTGCTCTAGCCAGGGCAACAGAGCAAGACTCCAGAGTTACAAAAAAAAAAAGGAGAGAGAGATCATTGTCTTTACTAATATCCCACATTCTAATATATCTGATTGTTTTCTTGTAGTATCATTTAACTTATTCTTCCTGGTACCAAAAGCTCGGCACTTGTCCCCTTAGACTGCATCAGAAGAACAAGGACAAATAGTTTGAGGAGAAGGAAAGAGAAGTTTATTAATTTGCCAGCAGATGAGGAGGTTGGCTGACTCCAGTTTTAAAGTACCAATGTCCTGCCTCTGAGCAGAAATACTGAGCTTTTAAAGGGGAGGTTTTCATCTTCAAGCTATTGCTGTTCAACTACAGTTGATGGTTCTGATTCATCCCATCTTCAGCTAAAACAATCTTGTGATCTCCACCTGGGCAATTTCCTTGAGCCGTCTCCTGTAGTGTGAAGAACAAAGGAAACTCCCCTGCCCCTCCAAACCACTGGCCTTAGGCAGGGATACAGGTTTTAATTCCCAAAAGGAGTCCAGGAGGTTTTAGAGAGAAAACATTTTAACGCTTTTTCAGACCATTTCCCATTACACTCCTTCCTCTGTATTTCCTATAACTGAAAATGTGCTCTAAGGAGTAATTAGATTCAGGATAACATTGTGGCAATATGTCATAGGTATAGTTATATACTTTGTTTTGTGATATATCAAAGTACTAGTTTGATGCTAAGTTTGATCATTCAAGGTGGCTACCATCAGATCTCTCCATAAGGTACATTTCTCCCTACATAGTTAGTAATTACAGAGTAAGCCTTTGTTCTGTAAATGTCTATTTGGGCCATTTTCTCTAGAGTCCCATTTAAGTTCAGTGTTTATTTGTTTATTTTCTGCTTGGAGGATCTGTCCAGTTCTGTCAGTGAGGCATTGAAATTCCTGGCTATTATAATGCTGTTGTTTATCACTTTGTTTAGATCTAGTAAGGCTTGCTTTATGAATCTGGGTGCACCTGTGTTAGGTGCATAAATATTTAGGATTGTTATGTCTTCTTATTGAATTACAATGTTACTTTTTAAAAATGGAATTTGTATTGAATGAAGATAAAATTACATTCATACCTCCTACTGCATACCAGAATAAAATCTAAATGGATCATAGGTCCAAACAAATGTAGGGAGGGGGACAGTAACTATTAGGATGTGAAATGAAGAAAAATGTTTGCTATTCTGAAAGGATCTTAGACATTCCCATAACAAGACACAGTGCCTTCCAGATTCATCTTAATGAAAGCCCCACTCAGTTAGAGCTCCTCCTCAATCTGTATACTCTTAGCAGCCACCATCTCTGATTTAATTAAAATGCTGCTGGCATTTTAAACATGTTGTTTTTATATTTTTAAAATATCCAGCATTCTGGGAGGCCAAGGTGGGAGGATCGCTCAAGGTCAGGAGTTCACCTGAGCAAGAGCGAGACCCCATCTCCACTAAAAATAGAAAGAAATTAATTGGCCAACTTAAAATATATAGAAAAAATTAGCCGGGCATGGTGGCACATGCCTGTAGTCCCAGCTACTCAGTAGGCTGAGGCAGGAGGATCACTTGAGCCCAGGAGTTTGAGGTTGCTGTGAGCCAGGCTGACGCCATGGCACTCTAGCCCGGGCAACAGAGTGAGACTCTGTCTCAAAAAACAAAACAAAACAAAACAAAACAAAACATAAATATCCATCCTGGTAGCCTCTGGTCACCTTAGGCTGCCTGTCTGGGTGGTCCAAGTTCTCTTTCAAGGTATCAATTACTGCTTTAATTAGTGGCATAGATTTTTAATGAGATGCTGTTCACTCTATTTTTTTCACATGTCCTTTTAAGTGTGCAATTTTGCAGAAGATGTTTTGGCAAAGTATTATTGCACTATAGCAAAAATGTGTGTATGTGCCTATATTCTTATTCCTCTTTTTTCCACAGTTTTGCACTTTATTTTTTTATCACTTTTATCACACATAATCCAGAGATCTCTCCACATTAACACATAGAGTTCTTCATTTGCTTTTGTAATTACATAGGACTCGATTGTATGGAGTACCTATCATTGTACCTATGATGGTTTGTTGAACTCTTTCTCTACGGATAGATAGATATTCCTATGTGTGTAGGTGTCTTCAGCATACATTCTAAGTAATGGGGACTCAAAAGAGTAAATACATCTGTCATTGTGGTAGACATCAGCTGTTTCTAATTTTGTTAGCTTTTACCATTTTCCACTCACAATCAATGTCTGAGAGTTCCTATTTCCCCAAAGTCCTGCCACAGAGTATATTACCAACTATTCAGATTTCTGCCAACCTGATAGGTGAGAAGTGGTATCATAGTACAGTTTTGTTTCTTTTATTATAAGTGAAGTTGAGAAAATTTTCATATGTTAAGAACATAAAAACTTTCGTATTGTCTATTGTCCTGTGAACTCTATTCCTGGCATTTGCGTATTATTCTATGGGGTGTCAGTTCCTTTCTTCTCAATTTCTAAGAACTCGTCTATAGAAGGGAGATTAGCCTTCTGTGATATAAATTACATATATTTCTCTTCCACCAGGTGTTCTATGTGACATCTTATCAGATCAACTGAGCCAGAAGTAATCTTCATCTCTAAATTCCTTACAACAATTTTCACATACTACCTTATGTTATATTTGCATTCATATTTTCTCTTCTAGATTATATGTACTCCAAATAGAGTACTAGCTTTTTTCTTTGACAATTTTTATTTTTATAATACCCTGAATTGTTATACTAGTCTGAGGCAAAATTCAGAATGAAAATATATTTTCTGTTAAACAAATAAAAATCCTTCCTCTTTCTTGTGATATTTTTCTTGGATTTTTTTTTTTAGTCCTCTTTACCTTAGATTTTTTTTTAGTTGACAAATCAAATAAAAATTGTATATATTTATGGTGTACAATATGATGTTTTGAAATATGTATACATCATGCAATAGTTACATCAAGTTAATTAACATAGGCATATCTCACATATTTATTTTTTGGTGGTGAGATGCAGTATTGTTGAATGAATTAAAAAGCAGTCAAAATTTTGTTTTAGCTATTACTTGAAAATTGTCAATCATCAACTAGAGCTTGAAAATTTGCCCTGTATTATAAGTTGTTATTTAACATTTTTAGAAATTTATTTAGTTCATTCCTTTTATTAACTCCCAACTAACTCATTCTAAGAGCTGAAAACAATCCTGATTCCAAAATCGTACAAGGTTGGCACTTAATGAAGAATCCTAAGGCCAATTTTACTTATGAACAAAGTTGGAAGAATCCAAAATCAAAATTAGCAAATTGAAAATAGCACCAAGCTTAAAAGAAAATATAACCTACATAACAGTTAGTTTACAACTATTAAAAATCCAGGAACAGCTCTTGTCATTGTCACTTATGACCTCCCAAGTGCCAAATGTTGTGGGTCAATCTTCAATCCTTTTCATCGTATTTGATCAACTAATAGCTTTTGATGAAACTGATCATTCACTTCTTTTGAAAATATTTTCTTCACTTGTTTTCCAGAACACAAGTTTCTTGGTTTTGCCACTACCTCATTGGCCACAATTATATAAACATGTGTGTGTATCAGCCAACATCACTCATACAACACATACAATACTATTAACACATATGTTGCAATATTTTTATTCCTACGAATTTTGCCAATTGCAATGTTTCCACAAATCCTCCAGGTGGCAGACAAATACAAGTTCCACCTAACAATTAAACAAACTTGGTAAGAACATTGCTTCCTTACCACAAATCATTTAGAAATATAAATCAGAATTCTAGAATACAGTCCAAGTGTATTTACCATATGATTAAGGAGCTGACTTCTTATAATTTACATGAGAATTGTATTAGAAACATAAATGGCAATTGTTAAATTGCTGAACCATCATTGTAATTAGGCACTCTAAAATATATATATATATTCCATGTGATTCATCATCCTAAACACTTAGAAATGTATCTGCTGGCTATGAAAGCTAGTTTTGGTCTGTTGTTTGAAATCTGAAAAACAAAATTAATTAAACATCACTGATGAAAAAAGCTCTACTAAGCAATTAGTTGAATTTTAAAAATTCTTTGGAGATTTCTACAGTTATTTCTGATTAAAATTCATATCATAGTTAAAATTGGTCATAAAAGAGCTGAGCCTGGTGGTGCAGACTATAGTCTCAGCTACTCAGGAGGCTGAGGCTGGAGGATCACTTGAGCCCAGGAGTTCAAGGCTGCAGTGAGCTATGATCTCAACACTGCACTCCAGCCTGGGCTGGGTGACAGACAGAGCCCCTGTCTCTGACAAAAAAATTTTTTTTAAAAAATTGATCATAAAAGGCTAGGTGTATGATATACTTGATATAATATATATACTTGCTGTAAATACATTGAGCGTACCCTACCTCCTCATCCTCATACCATATTTTCCTAATGTTTCTGTCTGCTTTATATATATATATATATATTTTTTTTTTTTTTTTTGAGACAGAGTCTCACTCTGTTGCTCAGGCTGTAGAGTGCCGTGGCATCAGCCTAGCTCACAGCAACCTCAAACTCCTGGGCTCAAGCCATCCTTCTGCCTCAGCCTCCCGAGTAGCTGGGACTACAGGCATGTGCCACCATGCCCGGCTAATTTTTT
>CAUYRT010022799.1:0-43037 GCA_963574885.1 Lepilemur ruficaudatus
AAAAAAAATGTTTTTTTCTGGTCCAGGATCCAAACTGAGATTATGTATTACATTTAGTTCTCATGTCTCTTTTACATTTTATGAACAACTCCTCATCTTTTTTAAAAAAAATTTTCATCTTTTATTACCTTGATATTTTTGAAGAGTAAAGGCCAATTATTTTGTAAAATGGCCCCCAATGTAGGTTTGTCTTGTGTTTCCTTTTGATTTTGCATTTTTGGTAGGAATACCTCAGAAAGGGTGCTTTGATCACTTTCTTAGGGTGGCATCTGCCAGCTAGGTTTTTCCACTGTAATTTAAGAATTTTTTTTTATTTCAAAGTATTAAGGTGGCACAAATGTTTTTGGTTACCTGGATCGCTTTGTAATGCTTGACTCATGGCTATAAGTGTGCCCATCACCCAAATAGTGTTCATTGTACCCGTTAGGTAGGTTTTTGTCCCTCCCTTGAACATCCTCCCTTCTGCTTGACTTTTGCTGTTAATAAGTTTTACATTCCTCTGGGCACATGTGTGTTCAGCAGTTAATTCCAGTTTAATAGTGAGAACATATGGTGTTTGTTTTTCCGTTCTTTAGATACTTAGGATATCTAAAGGATATCTTAGGATATCTTAGGATGGACTTAGGTCTTCAGTCCATCATAATTGTTGCAAAAGGCGTGAATTCATCCTTTCTATGGCTGAGTAGTACTCCATGGTATACATATACCACATTTTGGTAATCCATTCATGTATCAATGGGCACTTGGGTTAATTCCACATCTTTTCAATTGTAAATTGTGCTGCAATAAAAGTTCAAGTACAGGTGTCTTTCTGATAAAATGACTTCTTTTCCTTTGGGTAAATAGCCAGTAGTGGGATTGCTGGATCAAATGTTAGGTCTACTTTTAGTTCTTTGAGGTATGTATCTTCATACTGGTTTCCATAAAGGTTGTACTAATTTGCAGTCCCACCAGCAGTGTATAAATATTCCTTTTTTCTCTGTATCCCCCCCCCAACATCTATTGTTTTTGAACTTTTTAATAAAAGCCATTCTAACAGGGTCAAGGTCAACCACATCTCATTGTGGTTTTAATTTGCATTTCCCTAATGATTAGTGATGTTGAGCATTTTTTCATATATTTATTGGCCATTTGTCTATCTTCTTTTGAAAAGCTTCTGTTCATGTCTTTAGCCCATTTTTTTAATGGAGTTGTTAGTTTTTTTCTAGCTGATTTGTTTGAGTTCTTTGTAGATTCTTAGCCTTTTATTAGATGCGTAGCTTACAAATATTTTCTTTCATTCTGTAGGTTGTCTATTTGCTCTGTTGATTGTTTCCTTGGCTGTGCTGCAGCTTTTTAGTTTAATTAAGTCCCAATTATTTATTTTTGTTGTTCCTGTGATTGCCATTGGGGTCTTAGTCGTAAATTTTTTGCCTAAGCTGATATCTAGAGAGTCTTTCCTGCATTTTCCTGTAGAATTCTTATTGTTTCATGCCTTATATTTAAGTCTTTTATCATCTTGAATTAATTTTTGTAAGTGATGAGAGACAAAGGCCCTGAGGTTACTCTTTTTTTTTTAAGTGTTAAACAATGTGTAGGGAAATACTTTAGAGCCTGGGTGCTCTGGACAGATACCCACAGGCAATACTTGCAATCCCATTCTACATCATCCTCTTTCTAGCAGGAACTATTTTATTAAACCACCTAGTTTTGTCAATCTCTACTGCCCTACTTTTCCGAGGCTCCCCTGCAATCACACATTTAAATGTTAGACATATTCTAAAACCTGCTCAGGCTGTGGAAGGTTCTACTCAAGATCTTTTTTGAAGATTTAGTAAGAAAAAAGTTCTCCTTGGCTAGGCACAGTGGCTCACACCTGCAATCCTAGTACTTTGGGAGGCTAAAACAGGAGAATCGCTTGAGGCCAGATATTTGAGACCAGCCTGGACAACAAAGCGAGACCCCATCTCTACAAAAAAATAGAAAAATTAGTCAGGCATGGTGGCATGCACCTGTAGTCCCAGCTACTTGAGAGGCTAAGGTGGGAGGATTGCTTGGGCCCAGAAGTTGGAGGCTGCAGTGAGCTATGATGACACCACTGCACTCTAGCCTGGGTAACAGAGCAAGACCCTGTCTCAAAAAATAAAATAAAATAAGAAATTTTTCTTGAGTAAATGTGCTGTTTCATTTCATTGAAATCGAGCACAGACTCTGTCAGGACAGTCCAAATACCTGGTTTCAGGTGATGTCAATTATTCACACAAACGAGGGTTCAAGCCAGCTGCCTCTGGATACTGCAGTATTTATAAAAAGCACTCACCAATAGCCAAGAGGGCAAGATGGAAATAGACTCTGGATGTGGTATATCCATAATTGATCAAAATACCTGCTGCAGTTATTTTCAAAAGGTCTGCTGACAAGCTTGTTAAGGCCGACATGATTATAACAACCTAGCTGGTGTGGCTGGAAGCTGGTTATGAATATTAATTCGGCTGCTCATTGAGTTGCTTCCCCTAGCATTATCCTGTCACTGTGCAGAAACCTCCCAGGAAAAGATTGGTTCGTACTGCTGGGAAGAAATATTCTAAAGCCCAACTTCAGAAACTAGCCTCAAGGTTTCCCAAGGTATTCCTTGAGGAGCCATTGTCATTTCAGGTGGACTCAGTACCTGCACCTATTTAACTGAAGGCCAGAAATGGAAGTTTACTTTAAGAAGAAATAGGAAACAATCTTGAAGATCTCATTGTACAAGGAGTCCTCCACAGAGTCACCTGCTCTGGCTGGTCTATGCTGCTTATAGCAGAAAGTACATGGATTCAAATTTCCCTCTGCTACTTATATTGGCAATGCCATGGAAAACCGTGTTCACCTCTCTGAACTTTAATTCCAACAGTGTAACTGATGAGGAATCTATTTCGAGGAAAATGCCAGGAAACTCCCTTTGGGCCTGAGATACTGGCTGAGTAAGTTCAGGCTGCCATAATAAAATAGTATAGACTGGGTGACTTTAATATCAAACATTGATTTCTCAGAGTTCTTGGAAGTCCAAGATCAAGGTGCCTGCAGATCCGGTGTCTGGTTAGGGCCCTCTTCCTAGTTTGCCGACTTCTTGCTGCATCCTCCCCTGGCGGAGAAAGAAAGAGCTCTGATCTCTCTTGCTCCTCTTATAAGGCACCAATCCCATCGTGTGCACCACCCTCCTGACCTTACCTAAACCACATTCCTCCCGAAGACCCCAACATCTAAACTCCATCACATTCTTTAGGGTTAAGGTTCCAACACATGATTTTGGGGTATAGGGGGGCAAATATACAGTCCCCAATAAAGGCTCAGCTCAGAGAATCATGTAAGGAAACACCTTACCAAGTTAGTAAAAAACTACAGACCTAAAATCATAAGTGTATTTTTAATGAAAATCTAAATGTTGGTCTGAATTTTAGGTAACTGTGTTTGATGGGGAGATGGTGAAGAGAAAAACTTCTGGACACATCTGGGCGGTGAATGATAAGCCTCATAAAATGTCCACCCTGAGTAGCTGGTAGGAGGCAGACGCAGGTGCACTTTCCAGCTGTGCTTTTGTCCTGCCACACACAGCTGAGAGAGGTGTCCCAGCACCCGGAGGAGGACAACCTGGGAACCTCAGGGATTTGAAGGCTTTCAAGAAATATTCTCCTGCCTTCCTTTCCGTTAGCATTTGCCAAGTCCTGCCCCGCAGTGGATGGTGGAGTGTGCTCTTCACCTTCAGGCCCTTCCTTCCACCCCTTGTTTGCCCTGCTCTGTTCAAGCTAAGCACATCTGGAATCAGGCTGAAACTTGAGTGATCAAAGATAATATCCTACCTTATAAGATTATCGAAAGGTTTACATTAAATAGTATATGAAAAATGCCAGCCATGGTATCAGATATGCAGTTGCTCTTATTATGATTAACCTTCTAAATCATAATACCGAAATGCCCAAAATGAAAAACCTAGAGAAAAATTCAGCTTGGTTCATGAAAAATGAAGCTTGCTCTTTTGCGGGGCCTGTTCAGCTGAAGGACTGGCACTTGCAAACTTGCCTGGCATAGCTCCTGACCCAGTCCTCTTGAAGAAAATGCAACTGGAAGGCCCAGAGGGTCCCACGCATTAACTTGTGCCATCTAGCACAAGCCTTGCTGCTGCAGCTCCCAGCATTCGCTGGGCCTGGCTGGGTGCTAGTGACTTGGAGAGTATATTTTATCAATGAAAAAGTTCCCAGGAGGTTCTCAGAAGGCCTTCTTTGGGAAACACTGCTTTAGCCTCAGACAGCCTATCTCAGTGTTGGAAATCTACAGGTGAAAATTAGCATCATTTGAGGTGTACCCTACAGGGCTGAGACCACTCAAATCAAACCAAGAACAAGTCACTGAATTCAGTCATTGAACAGATATTTATGGAAATTGGTAAAAATTACAATGGAGGAGATCCTAGAGTGTCTGTGCTAACACCTTTAAGAGAGAGACAGGCACAAAATAAGAGAGGAGTGGCGGGTGGTATAGTTTCAGCATGCGAGGCCTACAGCTGGGGCTTTAATGGAGACAGAGCAAGGATGGTCCAGAAACAGCAAAGAGAAACAAGGACAGCTCAAGGGACAGTGGAGGGCAGTGGAACAAGGGTAGCGGAAGAGAAAACAGTCACCACCTGAGAGTGTCAGCAGAAGCACAGAGTTGTCAAGGGAGAGCCAGGCCTCAGTTATGATGAAAGTGGAGAGAAGCCGTCGCTACAAGGCATATTTTTGCTGACGGTGGACTGTGAGTTCCAGAGGGGACAGTGAAATAATTTGGGGAATTGGAGTCAGGAGATATGAGGTCATATTTGGACAATGGCTTCCAAACTATGTTTTGTGTAATCAATTTAGTACATTATGATTCACGTTGTTAAACAATAAAAAAGAATTATTAGAATGCATTATAGATAGTAGAATTAAGTACAGTTTTATGAATCTTTTGTTTCAGGTATCTACATGCATGTGAGATGCATACAGAGTGTGCATGGTATGTTTGCACATATATGTGATGTATATATGATATACATGATGTGCTTGGGTGGTATCATGTGTGCACGGTGTGGTGTGTGTATGTGCACATGTGTGGTGTGTGTGGTTTTGGGTATGTGTAGTACATATATGTGTGCATGGTGTATGTGATGTATGTATGCTGTGGTTTATGTTTACCCAAAATTCATATGTTGAAATATTTTCCCCCAAAGTGATGGTATTGGGAGGTGGGGCCTTTGGGAAGTGATTAGGTCATGGGGGCAGAGACCTCATAGCTGTAAGAAATAAATTTCTGTTGTTTACAAGCCACACAGTGCATGGTATTTTGCTATAGCAGCCAGAATAGACTAAGACAGTAAGTGCTTATTACTGCTATACACGATGTCCTGCTTATGATAGGATTCATATCCTTCGTGTGGGTCACAGTTTGGTTAAGGGGATATACAGAGTCACATGGAGATGCAGGGTGACCCTGTAGTCTTGTGCATCTCATGAACTTACAAAAACAGGAATAAGGACAAAGACAAGATGGGGACTGTCATTTTTGATCTTCAAGGCAGCCTGTTGGCAAGGCTGTAAGGCACAAGGAGAACCTAAGCTCCACTCCTGCCAGTTGTACAACCAAAGGGAGTTGGATGAGTGTACCAGAGCCAATGGAGAGGAAGCCAAATGGTCAAAATGACAAGGTTCAGGCCAGAATTGAGGCCAGGAGGTTGTCAGTATGAAGGGGTCTTATTTCAGCAAACATGGTTGCTGTCTGGGGCCTGACCCGTGTCAGCTCAGTGCAATCGCATTCAAAATTTCTGGGATATTACTAACAGTCCTTGGACCATCCCTGCAGTAGCCTTAGTCTCATAGCTTCCCTGGGAACTTGGTGGAGTTAGGGACCAACTGGCTTCTGGAAATTTAGAAGATTTTATTCACACATGGTTGGAAGACCTCTATGCCCAGAGAGGAGGAAAATGTTTGGGTCCAAGTGTCTTTCAAATCCTCTAACCCCTTCTCTCTTGATATCAAACAGAAGGATCTAAAGAAAAGACCCCAGGCCTCTGTGTGTCTCTCTTCCAGGCTCTGGTTCCCTCACGCTCCACAGCTGGGCTTGGTTTCCTTTCCCCGGTGCCTCTACCAATCCCACTGTGAGTACCACTGGGCTGGGCTCTGTCAGGATTACTTCTGATTACACAAAGGGCAGAAAGAAAGAGGCTTTCCAAAGCTTGTTGGGGACAAACAAAGGCACAAAAAGAAAGTCATCATGCAAATACAGGGCCATCCTGGGCAGCCCTGGATGAGCGTTGTCACATTTCAAAGGATTCAAGTGGTTGTTTTTTGTTTTTCCTTTTGGCCTAATTCATCCAATTCCACTTGAAAATGTGGCCTCCTTGTGACTGCTCTTGGTAAGTCTCTAATAGCATCAGATCATGCACCTGCATTTTTAGTCTGATTAAAGATTAATTTTCTAATTTCTCTCCCAGTCTGGTCTAGGGAGGCCGAGAAATCTGTCTGCTGGCCCCAGTAGCAGCCACAACATGGACCTATGTATGTTCCCTTCCTTGGGCTGCCTGGGAACTGGGGGTGAGGGAGGAGGGTTAGCCACAGGGTCCTCCCTTCGTGGGACTAGCTAGGGGCCACTGAGTTTATCCTCACTGAGAGCAGCCCCACACCAGGAACTCCACTATGTACAAGTAGCTAGTAAACCAACAGTCCCTCAAAAAAGTTTTGCTAAATGCCAACCCATGCTTATATTTCAGATGTAATGGGGTGGGGTGGGCAAGGTTAAAGGGGGATTTTTTTGAAGATCCCCCTTTTTTGGTTCTGGTATCTCACCAGTGAATGCTTTCAACATGAGAATTGTGAGGAAGGATTTACTTTTGATATGTAGCCATGATTTATAAGATTTGAAGCAAGGAAGTCTGAATGGATAGGGTCATCTTGACTTAATAAGATGTTGAATTTGGTTTTGCTAAAAGATGTGTCATTAGGGTGTGTTGTCAAGGGCTCCACATACAGAGTGACACTATAATATATCTATCAATAAAGAGTCCGCAGGTTCACAGTGTTGAAATGGTGGGTACAGGTTTGGCCCTTGTCATATTTTGCCGTTTGTAAGATTGTAATTTGAAAACAATGAGTGGTGGTATCGTGGTGAAATAATTTCATTGAGTGCCTTAGTATAGATGAGAATGTGTACCATGGCATGCAGCCATCAGGACCACACAGATCTATTTAGGGTTCCATGTTCTATGTTTTTTGTTTTAATATAAAGGAAAGACTCAGTCATAGGCATTTAAAAAAAAGAGAGAGAGGTGATTGGCATCAACTTTCAATGTGCCCCATAGCTTGCAGCTTTAGGCTGAAATTAGGGTTCAGTTACTCTTCCACATTAATTTAAAATGGTTCTCTGGTGCCTGCCACTGACCTGCTTTCCGTTCTTTTCAAAAACATTCAGTCATTTCCAGATGTTGCGTCTGCGTGGCCTGGGAGAAAGGAGAGCCCAAGTTTACTCTAGCATGGTAGTTCCTTTTAGCTCAAACACAGAAGGAGCCAGGCCTAGCTTCCGGTACTATTCAGATACAGATGCCCAACAGGGATATTAAATAAGACATCAAAAGGAACAAAAAGCATGAACTTTCTAGACTAAACAACCAATTCCCTAAAAATATCCACCCAACTTGGTAGCCTCTATTCCTCATAGCAGTTGTCAGTAACTTTAAGCTATTTAAATCAGTTTAAGGATATTGCTTAACATTATTCGTATTATTTTTAAGCTATTTTATTCTCTTTATATTTTGCTATATTTGCTTTATTTTAGTTTTTCATTTTAGAGTTTTGTCTTATTTTTAAATCCGTTATTTTAATGGAAAGTTTGTGTAAAGGGAACAGTCCCTAAATAAAGTCTATGTATCTTTCCTCCCAGTCTCTCTCAGTTAGCTCCACTGAGACCCTTTCAAATCCCAAAATAAATCTTCCAATTTCATTCTGAATTTTTCTGTTGACCTTAAAGAAGTCTCCTTGGGAAAGATTCCCAAACCCAAGTCACTGTTTCTACAAAGCCCCAGTAAAGCAGCAAGCCCAGCCACAGGAGCCTGAAAGCTATTAGAACTCAGTCCCACAGAGGATGAGAAAGGAGGAGTGTGTCTTAGTATATTTTGCATTGCTATAACAGAATACCAGAGAGGTATTCTGAGTAATTTATAATGAACAGAAATTTACTGGCTTACAGTTCTGGAGGCTGGGAAGTCCAAGATCAAGGTGCTAGCATCTGGCCAGGGCTTTCTTCCTGAGTCATCATGTGGCAGAAGGGCAAAGGGAGGGTGAGGGACAGCCAGCAAGAGGGGCTGGCCCACTCCCTTCATGAGGAACCCCCTCCTGCCATAATAACATTTGTCCATTCATGAGGGCAAACCTCATAACCTAAACACTTCTTAAACGTTCCACCTCCCAATATTGTCACAAGAGCAACTGATTTCCACATGAGTTCTCTGGAGGGGACAATCGTTGCAACCACAGCAGAGTGTGAGGAGGAGCACGGGCCCATGGACAGCATGCAGACTGCATCTACTGACCAGAGCCACCGTTACTAGCAAGGGTACAGGATTTCCTTAAATATATGGGAACAAAAAGCACGTTGAAAATCTTTGCTGTGGTCCTTGGGTAACTTTTGAGAAGATTTGAAGGATGGACGAACCCAGCTAGATTTGTATAGAAGATACTGGGTCACTTTGGCTGTGATATACAGGATGGTCTAGAGATAAAAGTGAGGAATTAGCAATCTGTTGCCAGCAGCCAGGTGGAGTGTCTGAAGTGAAGCAGCTTTGGGGCAGGAGATGAGGAGGTGAATTCTAGGGATATGTGGGACATAACCTGTCAAGTAGAAATCAGGGAACTCAACACTGCAATTAAGATTCCAATGACTCTAAGAAAATGTTTTGCTCAAAAGCCAAGAGATAGATTAAAGTTCCAGTCTGAACTAACCTAGTCATTAAAGGAACACAGTTTCTGCTGGATAATCCCTTGCCTTGGGAAGGAGGATTGCAAGGACTGAGAGATTTGACCCAGCCAAATTTGCTGATTACAAACATTCTTTACAACTCATGATTCTAGTGCATTAGAAAAGATTAAAATCCTGGTGCCTTTTAAGTCATTAACTCAGAGTATTAATTTGAGTAGGCAGAAAAAAAGAGTACACAAAAGGGCAGGATATGGTTTGGAGGTGAGCACACCTTCTGGAAAAAAAAATTAGGAATACATCTTTTTTGGGAAAAATCTGCTTTCAGGGGTAATTTTAATTTTTAATTTTAATTTTTTTCCAGCAGAAAGTTATCTAAGAAGTAGTGAATTGACTGAAGAGCATCAGTATAACCTAATACCTAAAGGCACACATCCACATCTGAGATCCTTCTTTTAAAGATTATCCTTTTTGCTGGTGTAATAAGTTTGCTAAATTTCGCTGCATCCCAGATTTTGAAGTCTTGAAATATACAACAGAAAACTTATTATTGACTCTACCTTCCTTCTTCCGTTTATTTATAGTTTTGTTTTAACCAAAGACTATGAATTGGTGTAAGTCAAGCCCTCACGTCCGGTTCCACCATGTGCACAAGTGTACTGACAGCCTAGATCTTGCTGTGAACTGCAAGGGCTCAAAACTTGGCATGTCTGTGATGATTCAAACATGGCCATCTGTCATTAGTTACTGACAAATTAGGCAGGAGGATGAAAGTTTGAACTAATTGCTCCTAAAGACGGATGGTAAGTGTCCATGGCAGAAGCAGTTCTCAAGCCTGTCCTGCAATTCCACGGGTCTTGAAGCCTGGCCGCACATCGGGAGACCTACTTAAAAGTCAAATGCTGCAGGTTTGGCTGGGAGTCAGATATCTGAATTTTTTTTGGAAACTACTGCTCTAATAAATGAATGTGCTAATTATTTTATCCTGCTAAGGAGATAAGCCCATGTTTAGTTTTCAGCATCTATCATAGATGACACATGACAAGCGTGTCATGGACCAGAGAAAAAGCTTCAATAATTTCCCGGAGGTCATAAATATGCAAACATTAAAGCCCAACTTGGAATTCACAGTCTCTGAATTTCTAGCCTGTGTTATGAGTAAGATCTACTGTCATCCCTCATCCCATCCTGACATAGTCAAATGAAATGAGGGTAGAAGAAAAACAAAGGCTTCTGGGATGTTTGTGTTTTTGAGTCTTCTTTGGTAAGTTTCAGGATGCACGTTTACAGTCCTGAACGTGATGGGAGTGATTTTTAAATTTGGGGTCATATTGTAAATAATCAAACTGTGAATTAAAAATAATTACAGAACAAATAGAGGACTACAGTCTGAAGAGACACCAAAGCTTGATGATAAAGCAGGAAAGGTAACAGAAAAGTACACAACTGAAGTCTAATGACTGGACACAATTAATCCAGAAACAAAATGGCAATAGTTATATCAAGAAGAATGATGTAAAAGAAGAGAATTCGAAAGTTATGCAAACTCAATTCAATCTGAAAAAAAAGGATTAGCATCTTCCATGTGCTGCTAATACGAATAACCAACACACTAAATTCTTGGCTATTGGATATACATTTATATACACATACACAGAAAGAATCTGGATTGAACTGTGTTGGTAAAATTAGTGCAAAACTACTTTAATTTTCTAAGCTGGGTGCGGTGGCTCATGTCTGTAATCCAGAACACTGAGAGCCTGAGGTGGGAGGATTGCTTGAGGTCAGGAGTTCGAGACCAGCCTGAGCAAAAGTGAGACTGTCTCTACTAAAAATAGAAAAATTAGCCTGGCATGGTGGCATCTGCCTGTAGTCCCAGCTACTCAGGAGGCTAAGGCTGTTATGGAAAGCTCGGCACTTGTCTTTGAGGCCACATCAGAAGAATCAGGACAAGCAATTTGAGAAGAAGGAAAGAGAAGTTTATTAATTTGCTGGCAAATGAGGAAAAATGGCAGATTCCTGTCTCAAAGTACCAAATTTTCCCATAATAAACAGAAATACAGAGTTTTTAAAGGGAGGCCATTCAGCGTCAGCCTGTTCAACTACAGTTGATGATTCTGATCTGTCCCATCTCCAGGGAAAACAATCTCATGAACTCCACCCATTTCAGACCATTCCTTCTGTTACAAGGCAAGAGGACCGTTTGAGCCCATAAGTTTGAAGTTGCAGTGAGCTATGATGAAGTCACGACACTCTAGCCCAGGCAACAGAGTGAGACTCTGTCTCAAAAATAAATAAATAAATAAAATTTCTGTAATTATGAAACAAAGGTAAAATTATAAAAGTGCTTTTGAAGTCCATGGAAGGGAGCACAGAGCTGGCAGAACTGACCCTTGATTTGGGGTCTTGGAGATTTGGATTCCTGACCAAAGAGAATTAAAGTCCTAGTCATGGGACCCAAGCAGCGTCTGAAGGACATGGAAGGCAAAACATCTGATCCAGAGTGAAGACTCTGCCTCTGGAAGCTGGCAACTGGCCAGGGGATCCCAAGAGGTCTCCTGAGGCAATGGCTAAATGAGAGAGTAGAGATTATCCCCAAGTGTGGACAATCTCATGTCTGTACCCTGAAATCTCTGAGCTCCAGTCTCATTCCCAGGAAGCCAGAGAGGGGGAGGGTGGGGCTTGCCCTGGGAATCAGAGACCACAGCCTTCCTTGGGGGGCAAGGAAACAACTGCACCAGGGTGGCCAGTGGGGGTGGGGAAAGGGGAGAGGTGGAGGAGGGGGATGAAGGGTAGGAAGGGGTCAGCTCTAGGTGGTAGAAGCCCCCACATTGGCGATCAAGGAGCAAGGAAATCTATTGAGGGTGAAGGTTGGGGAGACAGGTTCACCAAGGTAAATGCATTTGAGCTGGCCTTGGAAGAGGAGAAGGATTGGAAAAGTGCAAGGTGTTGTGGGAGCGGGGAGATGTTGCCGAAATACCTAGGTCTAGGTCCAGATGCTCATCACACAAAGATCCAATTATTGAGACAATGAGGATTGCCAAGGAAGAAAGGCGTTTTTAGTGTGATAGATGTCTTATTGGGAGAATGAGAGAAGCTGCCTTGAATACATCTCTCTGACTTAGGGAGATCATGGGCTTTGTAAGGAAGCGCCACATGTCAGGTCCAGGAAGATGGTGAGTCCTGGCATCAGGAAGTCTGCCATGGGAACTTCAGAATCTCAACTTCTTTGTCTTTACAGAAAATCCATCATTTCTGGGAAACAACTTAAAAGGTCAAGTAGTTAGTTAAGGAAGATGATTATAAAAAGCATATAGGGGTCCTTGAAATTTGTTCATGGAGCCGGTTACAGAGGGACAGACATGGAAAGTTGGGGGATTGCTAAAGGGATAAGCTGGGATGTGTCACGCTATCCTAGGAATGTGTTTTAATGCTCTTGTGAGTACTGTGGGCCAAACATAAGCAGCACAAAGTTTAAACTATAAGGAATAATCCTTGACCTCAAGAAGTCCGCCTTTCTTTGTGAAGATGCACTGTGAAGTGCTATGTGTGGTTTGTGTCCCACTGTGAGTGGAAGGTGCGTTCATCCTCAGATTCAGACACGCTTAGGCATGTTGGGAGGATTAGTGGGTGGCTCTTTCAGGGGTCCCTGTGAGAGGAGTAAGGTACTTTGTAAGAAATAACTCATCCTAAGTGAAGAATCAGTCACAGCCTAAAAATTCAGAGTCAGGGGGCAAGGTACACAATATTCTGTCACACGGAGTGTACCTGAAGCTCTCAGCTGGCTTCCAGGGCCTGGCGCAGAGTATGGAAATGAGCCAATGGAGGTGACCACTGAGGACTGTCTTACCCAAACTCTGAGAAGTGCTGAGTCAGAGGTGCCAGCAGCAGATGGGGCAGGCATGGCACAGACGGCATTGGGAACATGGACAGTCCGGTGCCCCTGACATCTTGATGACGGATCCCCTTGCCTTGCCCAGAGAGCCTCAGTGTAAATGTCATCAGAGAAAACTGGAGCTGACCAATAGGAGTAGAGTACATGGCCAGGTTCAGCAGTGACTGAGAATACGTGAACACGTGGACATCCCAGGCATCCCCTAAACAGATATATGGAGCAATTTTTAAAGGGAGGTTAGAAGTCCTGCATTTGCAGGAAGGACAAAAACAGACGAATTGTTTTTCTCACCCCGCTGTTCACATGAGTTGCCAGGACCTGCTGGCTTGGGTGACACAGTAAGTAGCTGCTGTAGGGAGCAGAGGAGGAAGGAGGTGAAGAGCCCCAGTGGGCAGGTGTTATGAAGAAGGTAGCTTTGAAGAATAAGCAGAAATTTGGATTAGAGGAAGGTACAAAGGAGCATATTCAAAACAAGGAGAATAACCTAACCCAGTGGTTCTCAAAGTGTGGTCCCTGGACCAGCAGCAGAAGGATCACATGGGAACTTGTTAGAAAAGTGGACTATTGGACCCTGCCCTAAATCTACTGAATTAGAAGCTGGGAATGGGGCCCAACATCCTGTGTTTTAACAGGCCCTCCAGGTGATTCTGGTATGGGCTAAAGTTTGAGAAACACCTGTCTAACCCAAGGCCCTTATTACCAAATAGTGACCTATGGTTTAACCTACTGGAATCACCTGAAAACTTTAAAAGGCAGATTCCTGAACCACACCAGAGAGCAACTATAGCTCTGAATGTTAGAGCTGAGCATCTTTGATAAATATAAAAAAATTACCCAGGTGATTCAGTTTTGCATTGAAGTTTCCCCTTACTCAGTCTTTTTGTTCTCTTCAGATCTTCACTTGATCAGATGAGGCCCACCCACACTGGGGAGGGCAATCTTCTTTCTCCTGTCTACTGATTCAGATGTCAATCTCATCCAAAACACCCTACAGACACACCCAAAATAACAGTTGTCCAAATATCTGGACACCCCATGACCCAGTGAAAAGGACACATAAAATTAGCCATCACAGGAGTATCTGGCCTGAGCCATTGGATATTTTTGACAGATGAGTGATAATAAAGAAACTTGTGTTATACTTACCTGGCAGGGGAGATACCATGATCATGAAGGTGGTTTTCCCAGGGCGAGGCTTATCCATTGTACTCCGGATGTGCTGACCCCTGCGATTTCCCCAAATGTGGGAAACTCAACTGCATAATTTGTGGCAGTGGGAGACTGCGTTCACGCTCTCCCATGTTAAAATAAAAAAAAGAAACTTTTGTCAAGAAAGACATTGAGGTAGTTAACTAAACAAAAAACTCAGAAGTTAGCTTGAATGCAATTGTACTTTACACTATTTAAAAACATACTATTAGTGATAAAATAAATCATGCATTTCAGTGGGCAGAGGCAAATGTGAATTGCAGTATTTGACAAGAATTCTATCGGACCATCATTCTAATGGGGGCAAAGTACAGTTTGTGTGCTTTGCTCTTTTGGCAGCTCCTCTAGAAGGAAGCCCATCCATCAGCAGCAGGAATGCAGGCAGTCAGCAGAACCACGTCTCAGCTGAGAGATTGGAGGGCGCCACAGCTTATAATAGATGTAAGAACCAAGAGGAGGCAAGTCAGACCCTAAAATGCCTCTAATAAAGGAAATATTTTTAAAGGAATCGATGTCATCCCCGAAGATAAATGAAGATTGTGTACTTTCATGGAAAGAGGATTATAGAAACATTTGTCTTCGTTTGTTATCTGAACCTTGTGAAATACTTTTCATTATCATTTAATACCGAAGAAAAGTTTTGGTACCTGTATGTGCATGAAGTACATTCAAATAAAATAATATTTAGCTTTATGGGATGGTTAAAGACTTTAAGAATTCTTCTCCCCCAAACATATACAAATTTATAAATTTATGAAAATTTTCTAAATTTACAGATCTGAGAATTGGATTTTTTTCTACGTATATTAGAAACAAAGTACTAGAAAAGATAATCAGAACAACTCCCTTATTTTAAAGCTGAAGAAATTAAAACCATGAGAGGTAACCTCAAATGCCATAGTCATCCAAGGAGCCAGTGTATAAGAAAAAACCTTGGTCTATGATACTCACCCCTTTTCTCTTCTTACTGTATTTTTTTTTTTTTTTTAGGAGAAGAAAATGCCATCTTAAAATGCCATCATCCTAATCATAAGCAGAAATACAGAGCTTTTAAAGGGAGGGTTTTCTGTTCTAGGCTACTGTTGCTCACCTGTAGTTGATGATTCTGATCGTTCCATCTCCATAGAAGACAAGCCTGTTACCTCCACCCAGGTTGTCTGCCCAGTTCCTTGAACCATCTCCTGTAGCTCAAAGAAGACCGGACACTCCCCTGCTCCTCCCCACCACTGGCCTGAGGCAGGGATGCAGGTTTTAGTTCTCCAAATGGCGTGGGGGAGGTTTTAAAGAGACAGAAAACATTTTTTTTACCGTTTTCCAGGCCATTCTCTCTGTTACATATTCCCCACTGTCGATTTGACCTTCCATATCTATGGAAGGAGGGGAGACATAGTCATCAAGATACTTCCTGCCAAATTGTGGTGATGTTTTGATGGAAGGTACAGATTACCAGGTGAAAAAGGGCATAAGCAGCAACTACAACCGTGAGGACTGGCAAGGTGAAATGGACTGTCATTTTGCACAAGATGTCCGATACAGGGCTGAGTTAGAAAACAATCATGGGACCTCTGAGTACAGAGTATTAGTTGTACCCTGTAGGTGACCCAAGAGACCAGCTTCCGCAATTCAGAAATCATATAGCAATATTCTTGCAGTAAAAAAGGTTCAGGATGACAAACTCAGCAGCAAGACAGATCAGCAGAAGAGGCGATAGCCCAGGGCAATCCTCACTAAGGAGTTGTCTCTTCATCCTATTGACAGAACAAATAATCAAAGAAACATTAGTGAAAATAATCAACACTTTCATTGTTTCTTTTTTCTTAAACAGATACTTTTGGTTATCTAAATGTTGGCCCCTCCACTGAAGGCTTGGATCCTCTTCCTCCGTGGGACACCTCTTTAATTTGGTTACATGGATTGCTTTTGTTATGCTTGAGTCAGGGTTATAACTGTGCCCATCATGTGGATAGTGTTCACTGTACCCTCTAGCTAGGTTTTTGCCCATCCCCTCCTCCCCCTGTCCTCTACTTGATTTCCACTGAGTTTTACTCCCATCTGTGCATGAGTGCTCAGTTCCAATTTAATAGCAAGTACACGTGGTGTTTATTTTTCCATTCTTGAAAAACTGGATACTAGTCTCCAGTTCCATCTAAACTGTTGCAAAAGGCCTTAATTCATCCTTCTACATGGCTGAATAGTATTCCATGGTATACATATAACACATTTTGTTAATCCACTCATGAATTGATGGGCACTTGGGTTGATTCCACATCTTTGAATTTGTGAATTGTGCTGTGATAAACATTTGAGTGCAGGTGTCTTTTTGATAAAATGACTTCTTTTCCTTTGGGTAAATACCTAGTAGTGGGATTCCTGGATTGAATGGTAGGTCTACTTTTAGTTCTTTGAGGTATGTTCATACTGTTTTCTGTAAAGGTTGCATTAATTTGCAGTCCCACCAACAGTGTATAAATGTTCCTTTTTCTCTGTATCCCCCCCAACATCTATTTTTTTTTTTTTGGACTTTTTAATAAAAGCCATTCTAACAAGGTCAAGGTCAACCACATCTCATTGTGGTTTTAATTTGCATTTCCCTAATGATTAGTGGTGTTGAGCATTTTTTCATATATTTATTGGCCATTTGTCTATCTTCTTTTGAAAAGCTTCTGTTCATGCCTCTAGCTCACTTTTTAAGGGGGTTCTTTGATCTTTTCTTGCTGATTTGCTTGAGTTCTTTGTAGATTCTGGTTGTTAGCCCTTTATCAGATGTCTAGCTTGTGAATATTTTCACCCATTCTATAGGTCATCTATTTGTTTTGTTGATTATTTTCATAGCTGTGCAGAAGCCTTTTAATTTAATCAAGCCATTTTTGTTGTTGTTGTTTTCATTTTTGTTGTTGCTGTGATTGCCATTGGGGTCTTAGTCATGAATTTGTTGCCTAGACTGATGTCCAGAAGAGTTTTTCTTACATTTTCTTCTAGAATTCTTATGTTTTCATACCTTACATTTAAGCATTTTATTCATATTGAATTAATTTTTCTGAGTGGTGAGAGATATGGATCCTCTTTCTTTCTTTTGCATGTCTATCCACTTTTCCCAGCACCATTTATTGAATAGGGCTTCTTTTCCCCAGTGTACATTGTTGTCTGCTTTGTCAAAGATCAGTTGGCTATTTGTGGATAGTTATATATCTGGGTTCTCTGTTCTGTTCCACTGGTCTATGTCTCTATTTTTGTGTCAATACCATGCTAATTTAGTTACTATGGCCTTGTAGTATAGTTTAAAGTCTGGTAATATGATGCCTCCAGATTTGTTCTTTTTGCTTAAGATTACTTTGGCTATTTAAGCTTTTTTTCTGGTTCCAAATGAAGCTTAGAATTCTTTTTTCTAGGTCTGTGAAATATGATGTTGGTATTTTGATGGGGATTGCATTGAATCTGCAAATCACTTTGGGTAGTATGGACATTTTAACATTGTTGATTCCACCAATCCATGTGCATGGTATGTTTTTCCATTTGTTTGTGTCATCTGCAATTTCTTTCCTCAGTATTTCATAGTTCTCTTTGTAGAGTTCTCTCACCTCCTGGGTTAAGTATATTCCTAGGTATTTTTAAAATCTTTATAGCTATTGTGAATGGTATGAGTCTTTGATTTGACACTCAGCTCGACTGTTATTCATGTATAGGAATGCTACTGATTTGTGTACATTGATTTTGTACCCTGAGACTTTGCTGAATTCATTTATCAGTTCTAGAAGTCTCAGGTGAAGTCTTTGGGCTTTTCTAGATATAAGATCATATCAACAAAAAGTGATAATTTGACCTCCTCTTTCCTGGTTTGGATACCCTTTATTTCTTTCTCTTGCTTTATTGCTGTGGCGAGGACTTCTAGCAGGGAAAAGTTGAAAGCATTCCAAGAACTGGAACAAGACTCTAGACTTTTGATTCTAGTTCCAGTGGTCTTTTGGTTACCTCTCAAGAGAGGGAAAAAAATTAAGTTGCCCTTGGGGACAGATTTAGTTCTAGTTTAGTCTCTTCTTGATGGTATGGCATTGATTTTTTTCAGTAAGATCTGAATAAAACTTTTAATTTTGGCATGACCAATGGTAATTTTTTAAATGTTTGAATTGAGGAATTAGGGTAATGAGAATGTTGATAATACACTAAGATATATAAACCATGTGAACTGCCTGGTTAAATTTTGTCATTGATCACTGAGGAATTAGCAATCACTTGCTCCTTTATTATGAACCTGAGGTAATGATGATGGTTATTGGCAAGGACACTTGAATTAGAAATGAAAGTGTGAAATTCATTTTAGCTATATGGCAACATGATGTACTTTTTTCCTCAATTTTTGTCCATCTTAATTTTGCTTAGTTTTGTAAAATCACAAAGTAATCATTCTTATCACAAGTGTCACAATATAAAGAATAATCATGCCCAATCTGGAATATAACCTCCCACAACCTTCTCCATGCTCATAAAGATATAAACATGTGCAGGTGTGTGTTTGTTTGTTTTTACCCAAACAAAATCATACTATGTTCATCACCCTATAGCTTGCTTTTATTATTATTATTATTTGAGAATTTTTCATGGGCAATGCTACAAGTTAATTTTAGACAGAGATTTTTTTCTTCAGTCTAGTTTCTTTGTAAACACACATATTTTACAGAAAGGGAATAGTATCTCACGTGTGTGTGCTTTTTAAGTTCTGCCTTTTTTTTCCTTTTTGTTTGTCTCCTTACTGACTTTACTCAAAACACAAGGCCTCCCAGGCTGTGTTAATAAACTGTTGTGTTTCTTTCTACTTTTATTCAGTTTATGTAATGTGTATTATACCCAGTATTACATCAAATCTGAGATGTATTTTGCTTTTTACATTGTAATATCTCTGAATGATGTCTTACAATCTGAGATTTAATGAAATATGGTATGCATATGTACGTTTGGGAGCTTTTTCCTTCATTCTTTGCTTTACAAAAATGAGATCATGTTTGCATACTTTTCTGCATTTTACTTGTTCTTTTACTTTGTGGAAATCTCTCCAAGACAACTGATATCACTCTGTTCCTTTTTAAAACATAAAATATTCAACATTCCTCTAGTGATGTACTGATATCTTTTTCCTAAGTTGTTTTTTTCCCCTTGCAACAAAAATGCTGCAATAAACATTCCTGTTTCTATATCCTATGTACTGGTGCTTTTATTTCCCTGGGACAGATTCCAAGGAGTTGTATTTCTGGCTTGAAGGGTGTTATACTTTTTATTTTAATAGTGTTACCAGGTTTCTTTACATAATGGTAGTAGCAATTCACTCTTGTTCTGGTTATTCATTGCTACATAACAAACAGCCCTATAACTTAGTGGCTAAAAACAACAACAATCCATCAAGGACTTTACTAATGAGTCTGCAACTGGAACAGAATTCAGTGGGGGATAGTTTGTTTCGGGGTTCCATATGGTGTCTGGGCCCACAGCTGGGATGGCTTGGAGGGCTGAGGGCTGGCCAGGCAGCTCTCTCTCTGTCCATGTACGCTCAGGACCTCTACCCATGCCACCTCCAAAACAGGGGGCTAGCCACTGTGGCAGTCCCAGAGCTCTGGTGGAAGCTGCGAGGCTCTATATTACCTAGCCTTGAAAATCCCAGGCCGTCACTTCCTCCATTTTCTGCTTGTCAGGAAAGCCACTCAAAGCTGGCAGAGACTGAGCAGATCGACCACAAATCCCACTGACAATGAACAGAGAAAAGTACTCATTTCCTGAATCTTTCCAGCCTGGATTGCTCTTCAAAACTCTTTAAAAGTGTTGTCCACTTGACAGGTAAAAACTGGCAATTCACTGTTACTTTTTATTCTCCCTGAGTTCAGAGGAAGAGGAACATCTTTCTATAACGTTATTGGCCACCTCAATCACCTCTTCTATGAAATGCCTGTTCATATTTTGCTGTTTTTTGTTATAATTTTCTTCACAATTAGGAGCTTTTTTTTTTAAACAGTTTTATTGAGATGTACTCAATATTGAGATGTGAGATTACCATACAACTTGCCCATTTAAAGTGCACAATTCAGGGCACAGTGGCTCATGCTTGTAGTCCCAGCTACTCAGGAGGCTGAGGCAGGAGGATCGCTCATGCACAGGAGTTCCAGGCTGCAATGAGCTGTGATCTCACCATTGCACTCTTTTTTTTGCTTGTAGTACCAACAATGGCGAGTCTTACTATGTAAGGGTGGCATCTTAATGAAATGCTGTATGCATCAGATACTATCGTGAGCATTTTACATGTACTGTTTTAACTTTACAATTCCTATCATTTTACATACTAGGGAACTGAGGCATGAAGAAGTTTAATAAGCTGCTCGAGGCCGTGCATATCATGGAGTAGGGATGAACACAGTCTCACCGCAGAGTCCACGCTCAGCTCCTGCACTATGTTGCCTTAGACTGAGAGCACGGGTTCCCTGGGAGGGGAGGCCGCTCTGCTGAGCTACCAGACACATTCTCACATGGAGTCCTTCAAACAATCTCATGAAGTTGGTACAGTTTTTTATTATTTAATCTTGGAGGGGAGAAAGTGTTTAAAAAAGATTAAGTAACGTAAGGCTGCACTGTTAGTAAGCAGCAAAAAAGGACTTGGATTGTAGCCTGGCCCCAAAGACTCTCTTTTACTCATTAAATAAAAACAAAGTCTTTGGGAGGTAATTTGCTCTGTAAAAGAACAGGAAGGCAACATTCTAGGTCCAGACAATTTTTATATTTACAGAGATATTTTATAAAGGATCTGTGGAACTGTTAACCATGCTATGCCTAAACACCAAAGAGTATTTACACTCTATTCCAGAGAGGAAAAAAATAACATCTATTAATTTGAATGTATTTATTTTAAAAAACCCAAATTTCCAGGCACTGGAATTTGCTAATAGTTTTATTTTGAAAGGCACTCACATATTAATTTTAATAAGATCCCGTGTGCTATACATGCAGCCTGGATTGATTTCCTGTAGGAACACACAACAAAAATGAAATCCATATGACTAGGGGACCAATGAGGCAGAAATAAAATTTAAAAAAAAAAAAAAGAAAAAAAAATGAAATCCATTGGAAACCAAAGGTGCATATTGAATTCAAACACTCTTTCATTCATTGTTGTTCATTATTTTCTTATCAATGGTTTTTATCCTGATTATAGCAGTAAAAATATTGATTTGCCGATCCTGATGCAAGACTTGCTATTTGTTCTTTCCTCTTTAAATATATTTCTGATTTGCAAAGCTTCCAGGGACTAATATTTTTAAGATCATAGAGCTTTGTGTTTGTATGCTAATTCTGTATTTCTAATGATTTTTCAGAGGTTATTATCTCCCTACAACTATTGCATGAATGAGATAGGTAAGGCCAATATTTATAAATGATGACACTCAGGCAAACAGAGATTGAGTGACTTGGAAAAAGGTCATTGCCATTGCTGGTTAACTTAGGGACAGAATTCTGGCCTTCATACTCAGGCTGATGTGCTTGGTATTTGAAATGAGCTCTGACGAAATACTAGGCAAATTGACTTCACTAATGCTTAACCAATAATCACACGGTGAATTTTGGTCATCAGGAAAAAAGTAAAGTTTCCAATAGACTAGTCATTATTAAGGTTATATAATAGATTTTTATAATCTATAATAATGTAGATAATCCTCATAGAATGGATTCATTGTTCTATTTATCAAGAGGAGTTTTTGTCAGGGGAAACACACCATATATTGACTAGTGGGTTTTAGGCACAAATTTCCAAAGAGAAGTCCTGGCGTTCTCATCCAGTCTGACAGTTCAAAAATATGCATTAAACAAAAAAGAGAATATAAATATAAAATCAATTACAGGAATTGATGTAAAATGTACTAAAAATCCAAAGTAACATTTAGGTAGTCTAGACTTCTACATTTGCATGTATACATCACGGAATATCATTTATAAATACATTTGTGACAGTCCCAACATACATAAAAAAGGATGAGTCTTATTGTGGGTCTTACTCTCTGGCCCAAGGGTTCAAATGTCAGGGTGTGAGGGGTGAGGAGGAGGCTAGAAAGGGAAGGATCTCACAAGGAGGATTTGCCCTCTTGGGAGTGTTTTGGAAAGTTGTGGGGACTTATTTTTGTTCTTCTAGTGTGTAACCTCGGCATTTATATATTGAAATATATTTTTTAAAATTATAAATTGCTTTCATTTCATACTTCTGGTGTATTAGTTTGTACATTATGTTGATTTTTAAAAAATTAAATGCACAGGCAAGTATATTTCTGAATTCCATGACAGGATAATAAAGGAGGCATCCAAAATATCTGTGATACAAAGAAATTGCTTCTAGGTCATCACTCTACATCAGGGTTCTCAGGAAGTGTGGTCTGCAGACCAGCATGATCAGTATCAGCTGGGAACTTGTTAAAAATACCAACCTCAGGGCCCACTCCATGCTTACTGAATCAGAAAATCAGGGGACGGTCCAGCAATCTGTGTTTTAACAGGGTTGTGTACCCAGGAGATTCTGATGTCCAAGTTTGACCACCTCTTAGACTAATGGTATCTGTAGTCACATTATCGTTAACGGAACATAGAGGGTTACCTTCTGAAATGTAGTCTTCTAACTTTTGCATTCCAGCAATGTTTGATTTCTTGGAATCTTTGATCTTGAAACCTAAATGACTGCCTGGTTAAACACCCTAGTGAGGCAGCTAAGACTAGACTTGAGGGCTGCTAGCACCCCGCTTCCTATCCTACCACTCTCCTCCTGCGCTTCCGTGCCTTTCGATTCTCTTCAGTTCTTCCGCCATATACTAAATTGTTTTTCCTTTATCTGCTGAGATTTTTGGAGACTTCAAGGAGTAGGGATGGCATTACTGTATTTATAAAAATTATTTACGAATCTACCCAGTGTTTAGGAGGGCCCCTGAAGCACATAAGGAATTATAATATTTCCCCACTAAGGGGGCAAAGAAAGGTATTTGGTTAAAATAAAACTTACTAAGGAGTGAAGAGATTTGAGGTGCAAGGCATGGGGTATGGCGACCGAACTGAAATGGAGGGAGGAGAGAGAAGTAGGAAAGAGGATTCAGAGTTGAACTCAAGTCAGGGAGAGATGCTCAGAGGGGTCTCTCTCCTGTGTGGAAGGAGACAGACAGACACAGACACAGACACAGACACACAGACACACACAGACACACACAGACACACACACACGTTCATTAAGAACTTCATTTTGATACTTAACTGAGTCCTCAGACTTCTTTCCTTTCCCAGTTACAAAATATTGTCTTGTCTGAAACTTTGTTTTTATTGATTAAATGTGTAACTTTTATGTTGTTTTCGAAAGCAGTTATAAAAAATCTATGGTGTTTTGTTTTTCAAAATGGTATAAAATCACATAAAGGGACCCAAACTAAAGGTTAGAATATTTCTGTAAGTTTTGAATGAATTGAATACATACTAAAGTATTGATATTAAAAATATGAATAAAATTTTAAAAGTAAAATGACTCAGGTAAGTCTTTTCTTTTTTAAAAGATGTTTTAGTCTAAACAATAAGCATTTGGAAAGTGTTCCTTAGGGTACCTATAAATATTTGGTGCAAAAACTGAAAAACATATGACAGAGCAAACACAGTATCTTTAAAGTAATGGAAGAAAATCAGACTCTTCCTGTAAATGCCCATGAAGAGTTCCATTGACAAGAACATTTATATCTAAAGCAGTGGATAGCACTGTACCATTTACATAGGACACAAAGTAATGTTCTCTAAAAAGGCAAGACCAGAGATGTGAAGACAATCTCCAGTTTTTAAAATTTTATCACTTTATGCCTATATTTTCTAAATCCTAAATACTAAAATTTCTTTTGATAATAAATCAGATCACTCTAGCAAATGATCCATATCACTTTATATAAATTACTTAAGATATCGTCTGTTCCATGTCTAAGAACATTCAATAACTTTCTAGATAAAAAGTACCTATCCTGAAAATTAACCTTTGCAAAGCCTGTAGTTTTTCCCTTGTAAAATTCCACTGTAAGCACTTCTTGTTAAAGGCTCATACAGTAACATGAAACAAGACTGCCACCGTGTGGAACAAAAATGCACCATACGTACATACTTCAAATAAGCCTTCAATGTAATGAGAACTACCGAATTCTTTATTTTAAAATGCAATGGAAACAATGATAAATAAGTACTGTGTGGTCTTCTTTGAGTTCCATTAGTCTAGATTCATTAATGCAATATTCATTTTTGGTACAAGTAGTTGGACACTGACACAGTACCAACTAGCAAAATGCCAATTATGAAAATTATCCATAGCCTTGTTACTCAAAGTACGTTCCAAGAACAGCAGGATCTATATATCAGTTCGGAGCTTGTTCGAGATGGACAATCAGGCCCCACACCTCATAAGCACTGAACCAGAGTCTGCATTTGAACAAGATCCTCAGGCGATTCCCGAACACACGAGAAGTGTGCACCTAGATCTAGTTCCTATTCCTTGATTTCAACCCCATCTCCTTTACCCTCCACCCACCCAACACGGGGGTAGGTGACTTTCACCCCAAATTCCAGATAAGAAAAATATAGTTTTTACTTGAATTACCTGATTAACTTGACTTTCTCTTTATAAATGTGGAAATCTATTTTGTCAATTATTTTCTTCAACTACTGGGTTAGTTCCACAATTCAGAAAAACACTGAAACAGATTTTTCAGAAAAAAGGGCAGGTTTAGTTTCAGGAGAGAGTAGAGTATTTTATTTTGCCCAATCAGAGCCCTTCAGCATTAAGAGACATTCATATACATATATATGAACATTTTCCAGAAACATTAATTTATAATACATTTTTTAAAATACCAGGTTAACGGTATTTATTTACAAAAATATTTCATTACCTAATTTTAAACCTTTTGCTGTGATGACAGCTTGTAAAGTACAGGAATGCAAAATAACTACAAAGTTTAACACATTTTTCGTGTTTGCAATAGTGCTTTAGGATGAAATACACAGATTTCTTTTTTTAAACTGTTATTTCAAAATGCATATTCCAGTAATTACCTGTGAGATGGTTACTGGGACTGAGCAAGGTATTTTTTTTTTTTAAAAAGTGCAGCAACTGAAAAACACCTGCATGTACAGTTTAAGTTATACACAAGCTGGAGCTCTATACCACGCATGCTTGCCCCTGAAGTGGACAATGTTAGAAAAACTTAATCTTGCTCTTTTTCATATTGTCTTTTGGTAATGCATTTACAATGAACCAATAGTATAACTAGAAAGCAAAATGTTTTTCTGGTTCTAACTATCATGTTGAGCAGAGGTCACACCTAAAACATCACGGTACTGTTTATTTACAAAAAAAAAATTTAAAAATTAAAACATGATGTACCCTCTTTGCATTGCTTTCCATTGATATGTTGAGTCTGTTTTTCAACTCCATACATTGTCTTCAGTTGAAGTAAACAGAAATTAAAGACAATACAAAACAAATAGCAAAAGTATTAAAAAACCCAAACTATGAAATAAATTGGATTCCACTGCCATTTACCTATATCCATTTTAAATGCCTGAGTCAAACAACCTACAATAAATACTGATTTATTTACATCTCATACACTATAAAATTTTAAACTATGAGCCTCATTGTAAAATACTGGCAAAACTGACATTCATGATTTTTCTGATGTAAAGAATGAAATAAAGAGAGCACTTACAAGTAGCCCCAGACTACTGTACTCAATTTGTAAATGAATTGTGCCTAATAATTTAAGAGTGTATTAGTAACTGAAGAAAGCACTGTTATAACCCTGGTAATTGGGAAGTTATTAAAATCATTTAATTCAGCTGAGAAAGGTAAGCTAAAGATTTCCCCTTTATGTGTTTTTTTTTTTTTTGTGTTTGGTTGCAACAACTATTTTCTGTCCACACACCTTTATTAAAACTTCTGAGGCAGTAGTAAGATCATTAGTATTCACAGGAAAAATAATCCCCATAGCACTTTACAAGAAATTGATCAGAGTGATGAAAAGTGCAATTAACAAAAGCTGTAAACAGTATCTTCACATTCATTTTCAAAAGAAAAAAAAATCTGTGGGCATAAATTTCAATCCAAAAGAACAAACACCCTAAAAGGGAAAAGAAAAAAAAAGGACATTTAAGATATAGGAGTGTTTTTTCCAAAGTAAATACAGATTAAAAATTCTAAGAATATTAAGTATCAAACTAATAAGGAACAAATTCTATAAACTACAAAATAAAAACCTTCATTGACAAAAATACATAAACTCTGTTTTCATTTTGGAAATTTATTTTTAAAAAAGGTAGAAGAAAATACCTGGAAAACTATTTTAAATATATATATATATCTATATTTTAAAACAATAGTTAAGGTAGGCATTCAACAGCAAGCTGTAGCTATTGAGAAAGATCTTGCAATTATGGTTGTGGGCATTTTCCCCCAAAATAAAATTAATATTTGAAAATGCTCAATAGAGGGCTTTTTTCTTTTTTAACCATAATAATGGCATCTTTCCTGTCACGTGTGAAGATTTTCAAATGATGTATGATTTTTTAAAATTAACCGTATCTCGATATGAGATACCAATATTTCTTATTATAAGCGTAAAACATAACTTTTTGTATGGATAATATACATACTTTTTAAGTACTTTGACTTAAACTTAACAAGTTCGCCATTTTTAAAATTAAAGAGTACATTTATAAAAATTTCATTTTAAAACTAAAAGTATATTCTCTAGCAGTATGTATAAATATAACATGTTACTGTATGATCTTAAAACAAATCTGAAAGTGTTGCAATAATTAAGACCAAGAACACTGAAACATACAGCAAATTATTTTACTATTTTTTTAAATCTTTGAAAACTATATAAAACCCTCTTGAAGGTTTTAAAACTGATCAGTTTGTTTAAGGTGCAGGTAGCAGCATAGTCATGATTTTGGCATGTTTTATACATATGTATCACTTGATTTAAACTGAGAAATGTGGATTAAATGATAATAAAAAGTTTTCATTACCTAAAAAAGTGCAGAAAAAATTCAAGTTTAAGGTTCAGTGCTCTTTATTTTGCAGAAACAAATAAAGTCCCAAAAGTTAAAATGTAAAATAAATCTTTGCCACAAAAAATTTACCTTTGGATATAGCTTTTCTAATGTCACATGAGAAATGCCTTAAGCAAAACATATACGGAATATAGAACCCAGGGTAAAACTTTGAACTCCATGGTGTCTTCCACATATTCTTCCTTTTCTCAGCTGTCTCCCCAGCACCCCTGTAACCTAAAAGTATGTAACACTTTCAGACTTGTTTAAAACACTCACATATCCACATAAATTAATTTCAGAGGAACCTACAATTAAGAGTTCTAAGCAAAAGAAATTCTTCTTTACTTAAACTACTGCACTTAATTAAATTGTTATATACTTACAGACAAGTAGCAGCATTTTTCACATCCATAAAAAATCAAATTAAGAAGTTAGTAACAGCTCAGTTGACTCTATAACAATTTTTTGGAAACACTTGGTACAATTGAAATGCAAATGAAACAGTTAAGATGATGCAAAACTTCAAATGGACATAACATACTGAATTTGTCAGAACATAAGATTTCAAATAACTTTCTAAGAAAATATATATGGATTTTAATTTGAAAAGTGAAATGAACTGGATATATGGTACATACAGAAAAACTACTTCCTACTGACAAATTGCTAATCAATGAATACTTCAATGATTTTAGCGTCAAGGACAAATGCAATAAAACAATGTCGAGGATATGGAGAGAGCACATGGAAATCTTTCATTTTTCTGATATTGTCTATTTTAACCTTTTTTTTTTTTTTGGTTAGTTTTCCTGAAATCGTGGCTTGCTGGTGACTATTACTTTCTGCATTTAAAAAGAAAAAAAAATAGAGATGTTATCTCAAATTATAATAAATTCCCTGGGTTAGTTATTACTGCAGACTGTCTCTTATCTACAGACTGAATCAAGTATAACTCTAAGAAGCTTATTTCCTATACTCAAACATACTTTAAGCTTTTTAATCCTAACTGAGTCCCTAGTTGGTTGTGAATAATTTGTAGATTAATTTAAAAATTAAATAACTCAAAACATCAATTTAAGATTTTCTTATAAAATCCTAAAAATCCATCTCAGGTCAATGTAGCTACTTCTCTATTTGAAAATAATTACAAGAGTGGTTCATTTTATATACAATAGAAAAAATGACAGTAAAAAATGAAGTTAACATACAAATAACACAAAATAACACAGCAAATTAAATAATTGTGGCTAACATGAGCTTCCACATTGATAGGGAATCACTCAGTATATTAATTTACTTAATGCTTCTCAACTTCTTCAAAGCCATAACTGCTGATTTTATTGATGACATTCACAAAACTGTACCTTTTGAAAAGGACCTAATACTTCCTATGACATATCATGGAACAACAAGTTTGCTGGATAATAGGCAATACAAATTTAGCAATTCATAAACTGGTGAATGCTCATCAGACAGCTGACATTAACTAAACAGAAATATGTTATCATCAATACTTTCTACAAATTCAGAAACTTTTGAAAATGATTGTATTTTTAAAATATTTCTTTTGGCTTGATCAATTATCTCCATCACATATATTTAGTCCCTACTGAATGGTATTTAAAGTAAACTTTGATGTAAACTTTTGTATCCAGTAGTGCACATTATAAAATGTAAACATAAAAGCTTTATTAATGAAGGAGGAAAAAATGCATAACAGACTGCATGAAAAAGATGTCCTACATATACCTTTAATGATCATATGGAAGGGAAAAACGACCATCATGTTTGCTATCAATTTGTGCTCTGATTATCTCTTAATGAAAAAAGAAAATGATTTAAAATAATTTTTTATAGAAGACAATATTTAAATTTCATTAACATTAATTTTAATGCTTCTACTTTGCTCCTACTTTGTCGCTTTAACAACAATCAATGATAATCTCAGATTAGCCGCATTATGAGACTGCTATTTCCACAGCTACCGAGTGGTTTCTTTCCTGTCTGTAATGCTATTCTATGAACCAATCATTCATAGTCCATTGCTGGTCTCAATTTGCATTATACTCCAGTACAGAAATAATTTAGTTATCAAAGTATATGTATTTTCCTTTCTTTTTGGCTTTTTAAAACCTTGAAAGGATATGTACAGATTTATAGTATATTTCTACAGAAAATATTTTGTTGGTCATCAGACTAGATTCTTACATAGATAATTACTGACAACAGATGCTTGTAATTTTCCATGCGATAGCATGTGCACTAAGATTTAATTGACTCATCACCTGAGTGTATTGGAACTGTTAGCAAATAAAGGGCATTTTAAAAAGGGAGCTGAGCATTTTACTGAAATAATGAAAGGGTTTTTTGGCAATTTTAATTAAATAATGCAAAGGTACATTTGGTTAAACATTTTATAAAAATTCAAGCAAAATTAAAAACTTAGCCAATTTTAACATTTCTACAAATTTAACCAGTAACTATTTTGGTCAAATCCACAGTTAGCTGAATTAATGAGAACAAGGACAAGGAACATTGAAGTATTCTCCTCACCACAATGGAGGTTTTTCTCACTTTCCACACTGCATACCCACTACATGGAAACTCCCAGAATGATGAGCAATTCAGTCATGCTCTACACTTTTCTTTTCAATGAAAAGTGATGTATTGTCTCGTTTTGCTTTTGACAAAATATGAACTAAACACAAGTATATAATAACAAGAATCCAAGAGTAGCCCATACACAAGTCAACTATGTGTATGTTTTTTTTTTTTTTATTTAAAGCCCACCATTCAGCTTATCTTTCTAAAGATATGGTAACAAACAGTTTGTTTCTTTTTTCACTAATGATGCTAATGACCAGTCAGTTTAAGAGAGGGAAAGTCCAAGACAGCTGTTTATGATCCAGTCCAATGACATAAATGTAGCTATTTCAGCTTCAGGACTTCCGACTTATTGCCTCTCCCCTAAACAGGTCAAACACTGACGGCAAATACAATGACACGCAATCTTTTGGCATATGAAGGTTTAACACAGGAATGATCCAGGTTTAGTCCCTGCCATATCTTGTCAACATTCCCCTTTGTTTCTTCATCTGTCACGAGTGACCTGCTTAGTTCCCAGACTGTCAACTCACAGGTGGCACACACCATCTACTCCAGTTTGAGTGTGTGCACACTTCTCAGTTAAAGCCACATGACTGAGGTAAAACAGTGCATGATTGTGCTAGGAAAGAACAGTGTTCAGCAATGAACATCACTTTAATGTTAACTTTCCTAAATGACTCAATGTAATAAAAAAGGAAAACATTTTTCCTTCTGGCTGAAGTTGAACTTAATGGATTCTGGTCGTCAGAATTGGTACCACTTCTTATCTTTGTATTTCAACATCATCTAAAGAGAAAAAAACAAGAAAACCATGTTTTTAAAATGCCAGAACAATATTTATAACTGGTTTCTATATGTTTTTCAAAACATTCTTATCATTCTGAAACATTCTGTAGTGTTAATATATTACTTACTTCAAATAAATTTATTGAAAGCAATAAGAAGAGTTCTATTCAGAGGAAAAAAGACCATAACCATTAAGAACTAACCTAGAATTTCCTCAAATTTTGTAGCCATGTGACATAATTTGGTGACCTAAGCTAATAACATACAAATAAGGTAATTTTCAGTTTTCTAATATGAACTAAAAATAATGCTTAACGAACTGGTGGGTTAAAGGTTGAAAACCCTTCTGCTACTGCCATCTCAAATTTACTGAACATCTACTCTAAGCTAGGCACTGTATGACACACTTTCCCTGCTTGATTTCATTTGATCCTCACGACAATTCTTGGGTAAGCATCGTTTTTCTCCTCATTTTACAAATGAAGAAACTGAGGCTTCTAGAGTTAACCAACGTAACACAATGGTGAAACTGGAATTTGAGCCGAGGCAGTCTGATTCAAGAACCCATGACTGTAACCACCTCGATATACTGTCCTCCTTTGACTCTCAAATATGGCTCAAGAACATTGGTAGAAAGGAAAACTGTAAGTTTGAGATTGAACTGTTTGCTAAATATTTAGAGTGTAGATATAACCTGAAATTGACTAAAGCACTATATGCCTTAGAGATGACACAAATCAGGTGCAAAGCTATGACAACAAAAGTCCTGACGGAGACTGAAGGCCATTAGCCTGTAGCTGAGGTGCCTAAGGGGACATAGTACAAGTACTCACAAAGGATCTCTGAATCTCTCTGAAGCCCTGGGCAAGTATTTCTCAGGTCAAGTTACCTCTTTCATACATTTTACATTTCGGAATTCTTGAGCAAGGAAGAGATGATTTATGAATGAAAAAGTTAAGAGAGTTATCACTACAGATTGGGTGCTCAAGTATAAGGGCAATGTTGATACGGTTTCTTCAGAAAACAAACTCAAAATGTCTTCAAGGGCTAGGCTAGGAATGGAATGTGTGAAGTAACCCAGTGCAAAACATCAAGAAGTGGAAGACATGTGTGTCAAAATGAAAAATGTGTACTTTACCTAAAAGCTTTTAAATTCAGCTTTGTAAGAGCCTATATAGGTCAACAAAACATATGTTTAAGAGGGCCAGTTAGGGATCCCTACTTTATAGCATCTATTTCTGAGCTCCATCATGACCTTCTAGGTCCATCAAGATGAACTCATTGCAAAATGCAGCTCGCTGCCCCTCCATACCATTTGTTCTACAAGACAGACTTAGTATTGTTTATTTAAATAACACTGTTTGTTAATTTTAGTTATTTAGATCTATCTGGAACAATCAAGCAGGCAAATTATTTCCTTCTCTAGGACGAAATGTAATAGACTCTGAGGCATTAAGGAAAATCAGCATTGTTATTGCATTCCCTAAGAAATAGCTTCAACTATGCTTTGTTTACAAAGAGCCTGAGAGTGAGCAGGTTCCTTCAACATTTATAATGTTAAGTAAGAGATCAAAGGCTATTGAGACACATTCCTGTAATGGTTCCCTCTGGTGGCAAAACGCAGGAATTTGCAACTGTATGAAGGATATACGAAAATTCATGCGTATAAAAATACAATAGCTATAAACATACAATAACTTTCATACTTGCTTTACTTCGGGTTTCTTGTTAGATATCTGTTTGATAGACATACCTCATGAGCATGTTTAGAAAATGAATCTGCACTTGATAACATAGCTGCAGTTCTTTCTTCCAGGTCGCCAAGTTTCTGCCCTCTTTCATCTAGTGCCAACCTGGCTCGTGCTAATTCACCGACGACTCCAGATGCTGCCCCTTTCACACCTTCAATACCACCAGGGCCAGGGATGTGCTGTGCAAGACTCCTTGAGGCCTTTCCCGAGGACGATTCTCCAACTGAACGGATTGGATAAATGACAGTAACTCAAAAAATGAAAATTTTATATAAAATCCTACTACATGAAGAGCACTAAAATACAATTTTCAAATTGAGTGATAATATAATTGAAACATTATATATTTCATTTTATAATTAATATGCTCTTTTATTATGGTTTTAGCAATTTTTAGATACTTTTCTGAACATACAAAAATACAAAGTACATTAATAAATACTCTATACTAGTTCATAACAGCAATACTTGTACAAAAAAGGGGTTGGTAATTGTTGAAATGAATAATGAATATACTGATACCAATTTACATAATGGTAAAAATTGTTCCAATGTGTGCAAAAAATCTAAAGATAAATTAAAGATATGTAGCTTCAAGTATATAGATTAAATTTAAGTACACAGATTTGATTTAGTTTATTCCTCACTTTCTCTTACTTTAAAAAAATACCATGCTTAGGCTCAGAAGCAAAGAAAACTGAAGAATTTATTCAGTACTCTATTTCTGTCTCCCAAAGTGGTAGATATGCTACATTCCTTTCTTTTCTGTCTCTCCATTTATCTTGTCACTTAACACACAGATCCAATTTTCCTTCAAAAGACCTTAGGAATTCATTGGTTCCTTTCCCTTTCTTATACAGACTCTGATTACCTAACATGTAGGTCACTGCAAAAGTCTTAAATTCGTTAAAGGCTGATCCTCTTCCCTCAGCATACATTTCTTTCTTTGTTCTTTTTTAACCTTTGGGCAATCACATTTCTACTCAAAAACCTTCCCAACAGAGTACAACAGGATGGACTCTGAAATCACTTTTAATATCCCTTACTAGATACCGACTGTTACATCAAGTATTAATTGCAAAACTTTTAATTGACAATTAGCATAATTGTGGATGGCTTCTGATTTTGTTTTTAATTCTGTGGATTGTGTTTCAACGATTCAGAAGTATGTTCCTGATTTTGACACCCCAAGTGGTATTGCACATTTGTCACTTTACTGAATATGTACAACAGTCCCATGAAGGTTATAAAGTGTACCCTCGTACAGCTTCAGGTGCTAGCATTAAAACTGGTCTGTTATTACACACACACAAAAATATACCTGTTAACACTTTCCATTCCCACTCTTCCCAGTCCTTGGCAATCACTAATCTCTGTCTCTATACATTTGTCTATTCTGAATATTTCATTTAAATGAATTCATGCAATATATGGCCTTTCATAGCTGGCTTCTTCCACTAAGAATAATGTTGTCAAGGTTCATCAATATTGTAGCATATATCAGTACTTTATCCCTTTTCATGGCTAAATAATATATCATTTTCTGGATAAATTACATTTTGCTTATTCATCAGTTGATGGACATTTGGATTGTTTCCATGTTTTGGCTTTTATGAATAATGCTACTATTGAATATTTGTATATGTTTGTGTGTGAACATATGTTTTGAATTTTCATGAGTATATGCCTGGGAGAGAAATTATGTGTCATATGGTAACTCTGTTTAACTTTTTAAGGAACTGTCATACAGCTTTCCAAAGAGGTTGCTCCATTTTATATTTGGTGTATGAGGGTTCCAATTTCTCCACATCCTTGCCAATCTCCGTTATTGTGCATGTTTTACAGCAGCAGTCCCCAGCCTTTCTGGCACCAGGGACCGGTTTCATGGAAGCCATTTTTTCCATGGATCGGGGGTGAGGGGGTGAAGGGGTGGTGTGTCGTGGGTGTTGGGGGGTGGTGGTTGCAAGCTCAGGCAGTGATGTGTGACTCATTTTCTAACAGGTGACGACTGGT
Source organism: Lepilemur ruficaudatus (assembly GCA_963574885.1). Lineage (NCBI taxonomy): Eukaryota > Metazoa > Chordata > Mammalia > Primates > Lepilemuridae > Lepilemur > Lepilemur ruficaudatus. The sequence goes on from CAUYRT010022799.1 coordinate 34,294, forward strand.
ACCAGGCCGCAGCCCAGGGTTTGGGGACCACAGTTTTATAGCCTTCCTAGTATGTGTGAAGTGGTATCATGTCGTGGTTTTGATCTGCATTCCCCTAAGGACAAATGATGTTGACCATCTTTCCATGTGTTTATTGGTCATTTGTATATTTTCTTTGGAGAAATATCTATTCAAACCTTTTGCCCATTTAAAAACTGGGCTCTTTGTCTTTTTGTTATTGAGTTGAAAGAGTTCTTTACATATTTTGGATACTAGACCTTATCAGATATCAGATGTATGATTTGCAAATGTTTTATTCCATTTTTGGATCACCTTTTTACTTTCTTTGATAGTGTTCTTCGAAGGAAAAAGTTTATAATTTTGATGAATTCCAATTTATCTTTTTTCTTTCTTTTGGTTGCTTCTGATTTAGCTGTCACATCTGAAAAGCCACTGCCTATGAGTTTTACTTTTGTGTATAGAACTGTAGATTAAATTTCATCTTCTGTCAATATATAGATCATCCATCTCCAGCTGTTGAGAAGTTAGGTATCAGCCTATAGCCTGTTAAAAGATTCTATCATTTTCCTCAAGCCACCTTAAAGAATTTCTCTTTGTCTTTGGTGTACTATATTTTCATATGACATATCTAATTGAGAATTAAAAAAATATTCTTAGAATTCATTAGGCTTCTTAACTCTGTGAACCAGTATTGTGTACCAACTCTGAAAAATTTTCAGACATATTTATTTCTTTATATCTTCATTTCTTCTTCACACTCTTTCCTACTTCCTTCTTGAGGTCCAAAGTTTAGACACTGCAACTTCCTTTTTCACCTGTGTCTAATTTGCAGTTTGGCCTATCCATTGAGTTTTTAATTTTAGCTTTTGAATATTTCAGTTCCAGAATTTCATTTTAGTGTTTTTCATGACTACTGTATTGATTTTTATAGTTTTCAGTCAACTGATAAAATGTGCAGGCATGGTACTCATCCACTGGAATATGACATAAATATTTTACACTCTGTGCTTGAAAATTTCAATATTTGAAGTTCTTGTGATTCTGCTTCTGCTTTTTTCTGTTTTATTGGTCATGATGTTGATTCCTAATGTTCCTGGTTATCTATAGCTGCATATATGAAAAACTATTTGTGGAAATAACTTCAGGACTTGGAATATGTTAGCTTCTTTCAAAGAAAGAAATTTGCTTCTACCCAGATGCTGGGGACTCTAGAAGTCTGACAAAATCTTAATAAACACCGAAGGTTTTTTGGGCCACTCAAGATAATTTGAAGCTGGGATGAAAATCTATATATGTGTGACGGCTGTTAAAAGATATCTATCATTTTTCTCAAGCCACCTTAAAGATTTTCTCTTTGTCTCTGGTGTACTATATTTTCATGACATATCCAATTGAGAATTTAAAAAAATATATCCTTGGAATTCATTAGACTTCTTAACATTGTGAATCAGTATTGTGTATCAATTCTTATGCTTAAGCTATAGCCCTTGGGGGTCCTTGCAAAGAGGAGGAGCTATTTCAGGGTACCCAGCCTCTCAAGGCCTGGGAGCCCATCTTGCTAGCCACAGCACAGCTGAGTATCTCAGCCTCTTACTCCAGACGAGCAAATCACTGCAGCCCAAGTTGCCATGCTCACCACTCTGGGCTCCACTCCTTCCCAAAGTTCCCATTGTCTATCCTGAAAACTCCTTACTAGATTATTAGTTCTTGGATATTTTTAAGGTTTTTTAAAAAAATGTCTTTTTAGTTTTATATAACTTTATAAATTTTTCTCAGTAAGTATGTTTTCTCAAATTATCAGTCCTTATTGACTTGAACAATAATCTTCATTTTTTAAAAAAACTGAATTAAAACTACGAAAAAATCATTAGGGTAAGTTTTCAGAATGAAATTGCATTGCATTGCTACTTAATGCTATTAAATGTTACAGTTTTTCTACTTAGTCAAACAAACATGAAACACCAATTATACAATATCTTAGCAAAAAAAGAAAAAACAGAAAAAATTCAAGGAGAGATAAAAGCACCCATTTGAAAAAAAGGTCAAGCATTCAGTGATTCATTAGTTCATTCAATAGTTTTGCTGATTTGTGTCAATTATGTGGAAGGTAGTAAATGAACCAGATTTTGCTATTTTAAATACCCTTTTGATATGAGAATAGTTTTGGAGGTTTTCTAAGATAGATTAAATGTTTAAGTAAAAGCTTTTTCAAAGTTAAAGATATCAATTAAAAGCAATCATTGCATTAAAATAATTATGAACATCCCACATAATAAAAATAAAGAAAGTATTTTCTAAATCATTCGTTTAAAGTTGTGAATATTACTTTTTAGCCACTTAAAGCTATTCTGATTTTGGTTTCCTGAGTAAAATATTTCCCTGATTTGGGATAGAAAGATCAAAGATAATTTTATGCATTTTGTTAAAACATGAATATATTAATTAGTGTAACAGAGGAAAAAGTGAACATAATTTACACATGCAAGAAAAATTTATATGGTTTCAACGTTTCTGTTTCACAGATATATTATCCAAGTTAAATAAATCCACTTACATAGTTCTTCTCTATCAAGAGACTGTGCACCACCTCCAAATAAGCCTTTAAAGAATCCCCTGTTTGGTGCTTCAGGCGTTTCTACAGGAGTGAAGAGTTCACCCAACATTTCCTTTAAAATCAAAACAAACTGTAATTGTTAAAGTTTCAGGGAAACTAAACTATAATTCACAAAACCATCATTGTAAACTCTTTAACTTAAGCTTAGAACATTACCTGTGGAGATTCACAAATAATTATTGAGCACATTTCAAATGATCAGATACAGTACATATTATAGTAACTTATTCAAACAGTGAGTTTCTAAAACTAAATTCATTGAGACTAACTGGCTACTTGCTCCTTTTGCTGGCTTACTTTCTTTGCATTATAGGTAAAGATGATATTTCTGCTTAGACTATAAGGCGATTCTATTCTTCAAGACAAAATTTTCACATAACTTATTAGTAAGTGATAATTGGAATAATAACTAAGTCTTACCTTAGAAAGAAAAAAATTTTCTACTAGCAACTTTAAAAGTCTAGTGTGATAATGACGATATATAGTTCTGGAATTAAAATCTTTAGCTGAGTCAGAAAATTAGTAATTTAGATATATTAACTTCTTTTTTCATAAATATATGCTAGGAAGAGAATTATGCCAACATACACCTGGAATTTCAGACATCTTGCAGGAAGTTGAGAAGGCTTCCTTCTATATTGTCAGATTTTTCTGACATTATCGTCAATAGTCTTTGAAATGCAGAAATGGTAAAAGTCAGTCAGGAGAGAAGATTGCTGACATATTATTGATTTTATTGATAATACACAAAGAGGAAGGAATAGTTTGTATAAGACAAGGATAGTAACATTATTTACAAGGCAGCTTTGGGAAGCTATAAAACTGAATTAAAAATACACTGAGGCTTTGGGATTGCATTTCTGCCCATTAGAGAAATAGATATAAGAGCAAGTACACTATTGGCTCCAGGTAGGAGTTCTGCTGTATGTTGGTGTTACGTTATTATATTAAATAGTTGGGAGCGCAAGAATGTATTTTTCAGGGTTTCTTCCTTTGGGCTGAGCTAAGAAAGTTGATAAAGGAAGTTCAAAGGTTTTACCTTTACACATATCCATATTAATGTTGTCTCTCTAACCAGATTGTAAATGGGAGAAGATAATTATTAACACCACACAACACAGTTTTATTTATAACAACGAAGTGGTTTGAAGCCCTTACATTTTTATTTTCTTTCCTCTGGATTTCTATAAAATGAAGTAAACCTAGAATGAAAAACTTCCTAAATTCAATAAATCAAACTTGTTAAAACCCACCACAGAATATACAGATACCTATTATTACATTGGTATTTATAATAGACTCTAACAAAGGAAATTTTAAGCATTTTTCTAATCTTTTTAATATTGTATTTCAGTGTAATCTAAACTGTATCTATTACATTGATGTAATAATAATGACAACCACAATGGCAACACAGCTACTATCTGAGTATCTTTTATGCTAAATCAAAATAATAATGTAACATATAAATAGTGACAGTTTAAAAATATGTTCTTTTAAAAATTTACCTCACCTTAGAATCATGGTTTTTAGTTCTTAATTTATTTGGTGTTTACTGAGCTTATACTTTTACAAAAGTAAAGTAAGAAATATAAAAAAATGGAGATTATCGTTATAAAGAGTCACTGTATTCCATGTAGTATATAGAATGAGTATAAACCCTGGAACCAGATGGACCTGGGTTTGCTACTCACTTCTGCCTTTTACTAGGAGAGAAATATTAGGCAAATTAATCGGTCAGGAAATGGTTTCTTCAAATTTAACAATGGGATAGTGATACCTGCCTCTTAGGAACATTACTAGGCTTAAAGATAATGAACACATAAAGTGCCAGGAGTAGACATTAATGGTATATGCATAAAAACAGAAAAATCTTCTATCACATAATTAGAGAGGCAGCAATTATTTTTCACTTTTTTAAAGTTTTTTTTAATATGATGAATTAGACTGATTTTTAAGTGTTAAGTCAACCTTGCATTCCTGGAATAAATCTCACTTGGTCATAATGTATTACCCTTTTGATATATTACTAAATTCAATTTGCCAAAATTTTGTTTAAAATTTTTGCATTTATATTTGTGATGGATATTGGTCTATATGTAGTTTTCTTTTCTTTTCTTTTTTGCTCTGTTGCCTGGGCTGGAGTACAGTGGCATCATCATAGCTCATAGCAACCTCAAACTCCTGGGCTCAAGTGATCCTCCTGCCTCAGTCTCCTGAGTAGTTGGGACTATAAGCATGTACCACCACATCTGGCTAATTTTTAAATTTTTTGTAGAGATGGGGTGTTGCTATGTTGCTCAAGCTGGTCTCGAACTTCTGGTCTCTAGTGATCCACCAACTTTGGCCTCCCAAAGTGCTGGGATTGCAGGCATGAACTACTGTGCCAGCCAGTTTTCTTTTCTTATAATGGCTTTGTCTAGTTTTGGTATCAGGTTAATGCTTGCTTTACAGAATAAGCTGAAAAGCACTCTCTTGTTTCAATTTTTGGAAAAGTTCATGTAGAACTGGTATTATTTCTTCCTGAAATGTTGACAGAGTTCAACAGAGAAGCCATCCAGGTCTGGAATGTTTCTAATCTAAGGTTTCCAATATCAATTTCAATTTCTTTAATAGATATAGGATTATTCAGATTATCTATTTTTTTCTTGAAGCTTGGTAATTTGTGTCTTTCAAGGACTTTGTTCATTTCATCTAAATTTTTGAATTTATTGGCATAAAGTTGTCGTAATATTCCCTTATTATCTATTTCATATTGTAGAATATATAGTAATAACACTTCACTCATTCTTGATATTGGTAATTTGTTACTTCTCTCTTCATATGGCTTGAGATCAATTTTATTGATCTTCTCAAATAACTACCTTTTGGTTTCATTAATGTTTTTCTACTGTTTCCTTGTTTTCTGTTTCACTGATTTCCACTTGGATACTTATTTTCTTCCTTCTGCTTACTCTGGGTTTAATTTGCTCTTGTTTTTCAGTTTCTTAAGGTGGAAGCTGAGGTCACTGCTTTCAGACCTCCTTCTTTTCTAATATAAGCATTTTAGTGCTATAAATTTTCCAAGTTTAAACATTCAGTTATTTTCTGCTGCTATGCTTTCAAGTTCACTAATCTTTTCTTCTGTAATGTCTAGTTATCTGTTAATGCCATTCACATATTTTTCATCTCAAATTCTAGTTTCTCATCTCTAGATGGACCTACAAATGTTACCTTGTAAAGCAATAGGGTCAGTGTAGATGTAGTTATCTTGCCCTGGGAAAATTCTTCTGGATTATCTTGTTGGGTTGTAATACAATTACAGGTGTCTTTTTTAGAGAGGCAGAGGAAGTTTTGACACACACAGAGGAGAAGGAGGCAATGTGGCCACAAAGGCAGAGATTGGATTGGTATGGCCAAAAATCAAGGAATGCCAACAGCTGCCAGAAGCTGAAAGAGGTAAGGAATGATTCTCTTTTAGAGCTCCAGAGGGAGTGAAACCCTGCCAGCACCTTGATTTTGGCTCAGAGAAACTGAGTTTTGGACTCTAGCTTCCAGTAATGTGAACAAATAAATTTCTACAGTTTTTGGCCACCAAGTTGTGGTAATTTGTTATAGCAGCCCAGGAAACTAATATACTCAAGAGTTAGGAGTTTTTCCAGTCTGCCTGTTGGGAACAGGCACTATTCCTGGCCCTGGCTCCTGGCACACTAATCCTCTATTCCTTTCAGATGGTCCTCTCTAGTCAGAGTTTAGTCAGATGCATGTGCTGAACAGCACTCTAGTGAATACTCTGGGCTTGGGGAACTCTGTAGATCTCCAGGGTTCTCTCTCTTTGTAGTGCTTTCCTCTCTAATTTACTTGGTGTCTCGACTCGTGGTCCTGCCTTCTCAACTTGGGAAGTCTGCCAGGCTTTGCCTCAGTACTTCTCTCTGTGCCCTGTCCTGAAAATTGTATTAAGGCATTAAAGTTGGGATACCTCTTCTGTTTTCTGTCTGTCAGGGATTACTTTCCTTCATTGTCTGAAGTCCAGTAATATGAAAACCATTGTTTCATGAGTTTTATCTGCTTTTTTTAGGTTGTTTCAGGCAGGAGGTCCCTATTATTCCATTTTGCCTGGAAACTACATTAATATTTTTAAGCATCTTCTTTATTATCTCGTTGGGTTGTAATATAGTTACATGTGGCTAAAGTTAAATGAATTCACAATGTAAAAGGGCAATCAGGAAGCCCAAGAATAGTGTTTATAAAGTTCACAGTAGTCTTCATTCAACAATTTTTTTTACCAAGGCACTATTTCAGATAAATAAAATATCAATATTGTTCAAAAAAATATACAAACTCCTTGAAGAGAGTCCACTTTTCATTTATTTCTGTATCATGAAGGCACGCAGCAGACAGTTATTAAAACAGAGCTTGTTAATTAGAAAGGTCATTTCATTTAAACATAAATAAGTAAAGTTTACCATGGCTGCTATTGACTTTTATTAAAAAATAGTTAAAACACTGACCAAAGAATAGAATAAATTGATCCCAGAAAAGTGATGAAGTTTAGATTTTGGAATAGTTGAATTCAGACCACATTTCAGACTGAAATAAACTAAGAATAGTTTCAATTGTCAATATTATTTCTCAGTATACCACGTTACTAGTGAAATGCTGAAAGGAAAACATTAAGGCTTATCCTTCCCATAAAAAGCAAAATTTTAATTCAGAAACTGAGCAATCTTTGAAAAATAACTTTCACCCAAATGTTGATGGGAATTTAAATCTAAAATGTCAGTTATGTTATTCCGTTTTACTCGCTAGGTTTATAATAATATCATTCGGAACTAAGTTTATAGTATAGCACAGCTTACTGAAATAACATTTGACATTTATTAAGTATACTCTGTACGAGGCACTATGCTAAATACTTTATATGTACTGTCTATACCCGCTGAGATAGATACTATTTTTATCCTATTTTTAAAGAAGATGCTCAGAGACATTAAGTAACTTGTCTAAGGTCACATTAATTATCTAGCAAGGCTGGACTTGAATTCAGTCTTCTCGACTCCAAAGCTCATGTTCTAAAAATAATAAGCCACAAATTCAAATTAACAAATGAGCAAAAAAGAGTTAATTGCAGAAACTTTCATTGTAAAGTCCCTTTAGATAGTAATTTCCTCTAAATATCAAATACCAATCAATATTTTAGCTCAATATTTTTTAAGAGCACTTTTATTTTAGAATGGGAAGCTAAACTGATTATTTCTAAATAATCACATAAGGCACTCAAATACTAAAAAAGATATAGTTCTGTACTTACAAGATTTTTTTTTATAGTCTCTCAAAAAAGATCAATAGAAATACTTGGAGAAAAACTACCAAATATTCTTTTTTCTTATATGTGTAAATTTCCTTGTGAATATAGTATATGAGAGACGGGATCACATAATTTGCCCTAAAATAGATACAATTATTTTCACATTAGTGATGTGAGAGCATATGTGTGTGTATAATATAGATATTCATTCTACGTAAAGAGTGAGTATAAAATTGATATAACATTTTGTATTTCTTTGCTGTCACTGGAAAGACAAATACTGATCAATAAGATAAAGTCGGTCTTATAACAAAAGTCTGATGAAGGTATTTTAATCATGGGAGTCTCAAAGCACGTTCTCTGAAAGTCTAATTAAAAGGTTTTGGATTTTACCATGTGGGCTCATTTGTATACTCCATGAGAATAAGGGTCTGGCAGTAAAAGGACCCTTAGAGAATATTTCAACTCTGAAGAAATTATAGCAATATTTTTGTTATTTACCTGAAGATTTTCACAGGTCTCTTGACTATAAGTCAGTCTCTGGATTTCTGTAGGTGAAACAAGATATAATGCTTGTCCATTGTTGGTGAAGCAGAACGTTCTGGCTATCCGCATGTTGGTAAGAGGCAAGTAATACACATCCAATAGAGGCCTTAAACTTGGCAAACTTAAGGAAAAAAATAAAAACTTGTTAATAATAATAAAGTTTTAGTCTTGAACAAATTATTATAGAATTTAAAAATGGCAGAGACTTTTTAAATCTTATGATTTAGTTTGTATACTTGAGTGGGAGATAAAGAATGTATTTCTCATATACCTATTCACTATTAACTGAAAATAAAT
>CAUYRT010022801.1:0-20449 GCA_963574885.1 Lepilemur ruficaudatus
TACTCTCTGGACTACTTTGACAGAGTAGGTTTTTGAATGTAACAAGATAAGTCAACTTGAGTGGTAATATATTTTGGGAAATCAGCTCACTACAAATTGTGACTGTAAACATTGTACTGTAAATGCTTTGTAGTTTTCACCCAATAAAATTTTAGGAAGAAAAAAAAAAGCAAAATCCTCATAAAGTCCTCATAAATTAGTAATTTAATATTACAAAGGAAGAAATAAAATTAATATACAGAAAAAAACAAGTAGGACTACCTCGAACTGAAAAGTTTATGCACAGCAAAGGAAACAATTGACAAAACGAAAAGGCAACCTACAGAAAGAAAGAAAATATTTGTAAACCATATATCTAATAAGGGGTTAATATCCAAAATATGTAAGAAACTCATATAACTCAATAGCAAAAAAAAAAAACTGATTTAAAAATGGGCAAATAGACATTTTTCCAAAGAAGATATATAAATGATCGAAAAGTATATGAAGATGTTCAACATCATTAATCATCAGGGAAACTCCAATCAAAACCACACTGACATCACCTCACACCTGTTAGGATGGCTATTATCAAAAAGTCAAAAGATAGCAAATGGTGAGGAATGGTGAAAAGTGAATGCTTGTACAATGGTGGTGAAAATGTAAACTGGTACAGCCATTATGGAAAACAATAAGGAGGTTCCTCAAAAAATTGAAAATAGAACTACCAGATATGACACAGCAATATCATTTGTGGGTATATATCCAAAAGAAATAAAATCACTATCTCAAAGAGATATCTGCACTCCCATGTTCATTGCAGCACTATTTATTTATAGTAGCCAGTAGCCAAGATATGAAAACAACCTAAGTGTTCATCAATTGATGAATGATTAAAGAAACTGCAGTGTGTATACACACACACACACACGCACATACACAATGGAATATTATCCAGCCTTAAAAAGAAAGGAAATCTTGGCATTTGTAACAACATGGATGAACATTTAGGAGAGTATGCTAAGTAAAATAAGCCAGACACAGAAAGAAAATACTACATGATCTCATATATATGTGAAATCTGAAAAATAAAAGTCAGACTCACAGAAACAGAAAATAGAATGGTGGTTATCAAAGGCTAGTGGGTTGGGGAAGGAGGGAGATGTTGATCCAAAGGTACAAACTTTTAATTATAAGATGAATAAGTTCTGGAGATCTAATATACAGCATAGTGACTACAGTCAATTAATAATGTATTATATATTTGAGATTTGCTAAGAGAATAGATCGCAAGTGTTCTCACCACATACAAGAAATGATAACTAGGAGAGGTGATGGATATGATAGCTGGATTGTGGTAATCATTGCATAGTATATACTTACATCTAAACATCATGCCATACACCTTAAACACGTATAATTTTTGTCAATCATACCGCAATAAGGTTGGGGAAAATGTTTAACCTCGACATAAGTAAAAAGGGAAGAAAAGCAAAAAGAATACAGGCCAGCAATGTCTACAGTGCAATCAGTAGACTTACGGTATATTAAGTGGGAACAAAAAAAGAAAGGGAGAATAAGAAGGCCATGTTCTCAGGTCTATTTCACATGCCATTAGGGGATATCATATCATAGCTCATCTACCTGTTCAATAAGAAACTAAAATGAATTACTTGATACTTTGCCTAAATTCTGCTTTTAAAAAAACTTTAGAATATGTATGCTTAAATACTGTCTAAATAGGAATTTGGAATAACTACTATGGTGGCAGGAGTGAACAAAGATGGAAAATAATGGCTTCCCTCAATAATGAGGCTACTGATTAAGTTTCCTTTTTTCATCAACTGAAAGTGGCTCTATAGATATAAAAGGGCTAGGATAACATTGGGGGTATAAGATCCTGGGCACAGATGCTAAATCTGCCCCTTTCTACCACAGAGACACAGGTACGGTGCTGCAATTCACCAGAATCGGGCCTACTCTGCACTCAGAGTTGTTTAGACTAGAGTCTGCTTGTGGTGGTAATTATTACAGTTTCAGGGTCTCCAGTAAATGATACTTGAATTCTTAACAACAGAAAGTCCATAGTTGCTTACCTTACTTCTAGTGAATGGGTCTCTAAAAAAATATGGGAATATATAGCACCTTCTCAAATATGGAATTCTGTTTTAGAAAATTTTAACTTTTTATTGCTACATAAATCATTCTTATAGGTAATGGAAAAACAGGAAATTACTTTTATCAGAATACAGGAATTTAAACTGAGCTCAGCTGTGAATATGAAACATATACTAGGCTAAATATGCATCAGGTAACCCAGATTACAGATTTGACACTGCCATTAACTAATTATAACTTAAAGAACATCCTTTTTACAGTTTTCTAATACTTAAAAAAAAAAAAAAAGAGGTGAACCTGGTAATCTGTAATCTTCCTTTCAACTGTGAAAATAATGATCCATATTCTCTGTCCTCACAGGATTGCAATCATGAAAATTTATAGCTTAAAAACTGACTTGAGAGAACATTACTTCATTTGACCTTGAGAACTGTTGAGGAAAATATGGCTTACTTATGTCATGTGGTTTGCCTGCCCCACGTACTCTCGTAAGCAACAGACACAAAACTTAAAAACAAGTTCCCTGACGTCAGAGTTCCTTCCACTATGTTCATTCAACAACCAACATTTATTAAGTGTCTACTGTGTGATAGACACTCTTTCAGGTGCTAGAAATCCAGAGGTGACCAAACTAGACAAGGAATTTGCTTTCATGCAGTTTATGTGCCAGAAACTAAATAAATAATTTCAGATAGCAGCAAACATATAAAAAAAATGAAAACATATCACACAGCCAGGAGGAAAAGAAGGGCTCTCTGAAAAGGTAACACTTGAGCTGACTCATAAGTAGCACGACGGAACCACACTTGATGGGACCTAGGGACAAACTTTTTCCATTTTGTTGATGGAGTAAGTTTGGCTCATTCCAGGAAAAGATGGACAGTCACTGAATCATGGCTGTAGGAGCATGAGGAAGAACGCCCAGGGCTAAAAAGAAGTAGCAAGATGCATAAGTAGTATATCTAGTATTGTTTTTCTTAAATGCAAAGGGTATCAATTAAAGAGTTTTAAGCATAATCCAGTTTTCAGATTAAGCAGATTATCCCACTTTCAAAACCAAAGAGCTCTATAAAGTTTAAGAATTATTTTATTTTCAAGGGAAGCAGGAAATAAAGACATTGATTGGTTATTGACTTCTCTTGCCTTCCATATCTCTTCCATTTCCTTACCTGATGTGTTATATACACCTGTCTTCATTGCTAATATTTTATTAATAATGTCAAAATAAATACTTGTGAGTAAATTTCTCGGAATAGTAGACACAAATGAACACAAGTTCCTCATCTGCTTATAATTAATGTATCTTTTAGTGCTTCAGTGGAAAGGCATGGGGATTAGCATGAGGAGCCTCCAGGAGTGTAATAAAAGCTTTCAAAATGAGGGACAGTCAGGAAAGATACCATCTCAAAATTTGGTTGTTGTGCTTGGCTGTAAAAGCTTCAAATAAAAGTGAACACTAAAAATAGTCTCCTCGTGAGACACTAACTCATACTTATTTAAAGGCTCTGTCTTTGAACTCAATTATAAAACAGGAAAAGGTGGGGAAACTGAAATTCTAGTCCCTGCTCTTTTACACATACACATTTATAGTGTTCTATATTCTGACGTTAAGGTATTAGAAAGAAAAATCAAGTAGGAAAGAATAGAATTTAGAAGCCTGAAATGCTAGCAAACTGGTTAAAAATATTAAGAGTGTGTGTGTGTGTGTGTCTGTCTGTGTGTGTAGAGTTTGGTTTGTTTGAGCTATTATTAAAACAATACAATGATAGTTATAACTTTTGGAATTACATAGGTCAAATCATATCCCCCAAAATATGTAATTAATCAGTGTCACCTTGTGCATGTATAATGATTTATGGTTAACTAAACCATTAATATTTGTTACTGTATTTCTCTAAACAACAACCTAGTATGGTAGGTAGGACAGGTAATTATAATACCCACTTTATAGATAGGCTAACAGGTTCAAAGAAACTACAGTATTATTTTACCTATTGTCTTAAATACTAAGGATACAAAGATTCTCCCCACCCATGAACTACAAAGTCTGGTGGGGAAGAGAAACATGTTAGTACATAATTAATGGCACCATCACATATGTTCCAAAAGATGTCAAGCAACATATAAAACAAATTCGTCACATAATGACTCAGGAGCTTTGCAACCTAAAAACTGAACCTTAAAAAGATACTTGAAGATATATTTCCACTAAAAGGTGCACATGTAAATCAAGAAAGAGAAGGTATGGCATCCAGACAACAGTGGATCTCAGCCAGAAGAGCAGCAAAAGGCTGTTCCAGGACATAAAGGCTATACTAGCTATGCCACAAATGGAGGAAACAACCCGTCCACAAGGAAACCAGAGAACAGAGTGCTCCAGAATGGTCACCCCCAAGAGGCAAAGAAACTGAGGGCAACACAATAGAATATGTAACATTTGGGGAAAAAAATAAGAATCTATAGGTGGTAAAAAGAGCCAGAGAAAAAAGGCAATTATGAATTTAAAAAACAAAACAAAAATCAGATATTTAAGAAAGGAATATATTTATGGTATGCTATTCAGCCAAACAGTGAAAAATATTTATGTAATCATAATAACATAACTGGTTTTATCCACTTAAAAATGATGCATTGGGTGGATTGCTAAAATAAATAGAAGTGGTATCAGGAAAATCTTCACTAATTGTGATAGAAGTGTAATAGATATCATACAAAACTGATCTCTAAAAAATAGATATCATATAAAATCAGGGAATTTGTGTATAAATTTATTTCAAACTATAGAATAATTATAGAATACTTATCAGAATAAAACAGTTAAAAGAAATTGGAAGGTTGTGGATCTGAAATAGGGAGGAATGGTATAGGGGACTTTTAAAATTTTTATTATGAGCTTTTAAATAATCATTAATTTTGGCCATTTGTATTATGTTTTCACAAAGTATTTTAGGTAAGGATGTCAATATTTGTTTTATAAGGCTATGAGAAAGAAGTTGGATAAAGTATGAAAAGCACAACGAAAAGGATTTAACCATTAGCGAATTCTCAATACATAGAAGCTATTATAATGATTATAGACGAAAAATACATTTAAATTTTTTTAAATGACAATAAATGATGGGATAAGAAGCATACAGGTTTGTAGCCAACCCATTATTTAATATAATTATTATATTTTAGTTTATTAAAAATTAATAAAAACTAAAGTACTCATTTTTAAACTTGCTTTATAAAAATGTTTGCTCTTCCCTCAGTTACTGAATGTTCTTTAATATTATTCAAATAACATGCTTGAAATATAAGAACAGAATAATAGTCCATGTTCAATTGAGAAAGATAAGGGTAAAAAAGGAGTGCCCTAAAACTTTAATTTTGATTAACCATGACCAAAGGTAATATAGATGAAAGACTGAATTATCTTTCAATCTAGATGACAGAGGAAACTGAACTATCTTTCTTGTCTCTCCAAAGAAAATTGTACTTTAAATTATTAATGTCATAATATGAGGTAATTAAAAAGTGTATAACCGAAACCATAAGGAGAAAAGCATCACAGAGGTGTAAAGGAATTAATTAATAAAACTCTGTTGTTTTTCTCAGAAAAAGGGGGAAACATAGCATTTCCCACAATTGCATTAACAGCATTGGCTTCTATCCTTTTGGTAAGGCTAAAAACTCAGGAGCACACATCCTTCTTTCTTATCTCCCCTACATTTAACTGATGACCCATAAGGAGGAGGAGGACTTTGACATTCTCTCTCATCACTGCATAATAAGTGCCTCAAATAGCACTTGGCACATCTTTGACACTCTGTAAATGTTGGCTTAATTAAATTCTATTCTTTCTACTTCCAACATCTTTTCTATCCCTCCCCTTGTTTTATCCCCACTCATAATGCCTACCTCATCTCACACTTAGTCTATAATAATACCCACCTGAGTTGCCTCTTAACTGCTGGTCACATCCCCATCTAATCTAAACTGCTAGCTCCAGAATTTGCTTTCACACTGCAGAGTGGGTGAATAATTTCTTTATTGGGTTGTAGAGTACATAACATAGTGTCCATTAAAACCACACAGGAAAGACGGAACTGCAGCAGGAGTGGTTCAAAAATCCAATCTAGCCATAGCAACTTCTGAATATTCAAACAACAAAAGAATATATATGTCTATGTAATCACTCAAAACGAGACCAGTAGAAGATAGCCAAGGAAATGGAGTACAGTGGATTTGATTAATATTTGCCTCTGCCAGCAAATCCACTGAAAACAGGCCATGGGATTCTCTTGGTGATTTAAACTGTGCTTATAAATGTAGCCTTTTTCTCTATCCCTAAATTCCTCTTTATATTAACACTGATTAATCTAATTCCTTTTTTTTTTTTTTACTTTTCTTTACTTAGTTCTAATTTTGACAATAAAGTATTAGAAAAGTAAAGACATCAATTTCCAAAGGGAAAATGAATAAAACTTTAAATATCTAACTCAGGTCAAAATTTTCCCCCAATTGCCTAATCTTCCATCCATGATACACCAAAAACAATTCTGGGTAGCAAGCCAAGTGATGTAATTTCTAGTCCTAAATGTGCCTTGTTTACCTACTTAGAAAATATAATATTAGCATATGCAAAGTTAAATAATAATACAGGATAACAAATCCAAAATAAATGGCATAGATAATGGTATATGAAAGGAAATGGATGGAAATGAGCAATTTATGGTCAAGTGACATGAATAAAATCATCAATAAGTAACTAGCACCCCAATTGTGGTTTCTAAATATCATTCCCCATAAAAGGAACCAAGGATCTTTGGGAAAATAGCAGTTTCCAGATCTGGGGTATATGAGACATGAGACAGAGAAATCTTGTCATTCTGGAAACAAGAAAACCTTCAAAAGCTACTGGGATCAAATCAAAGGGTAAATCAAAGGGAGCCAAGAGCGAATTTGAAAGTTCCCATTGACTAAAGATGAAATCATTTGATCATTAAAAAATAATTGGAATGGATTAAAATATAATAATTTGTTAAGGGTTCATAATGATAAATATAAAAAACACTTTGGGTCACCTATGAAGGTTGCTAGGGCACAAATGAAAGAAAGAGCATCTCTCCTACTTTTCCCACATGGATGATATTTCAAGGTAATAAAACAGTGGATGAGGAAACAATAAATTCTAGAAAAACAACAGAAGTATAACATCATATTTTGTAATTCGTAATGTAATAATGGATCTAGGCAAGGATCTCCAGAGGTTGCTAATATTATTAGATGGAAGGTTAGAGAAGAAATTTAAGACAGATGCATTTGTTTGTACTACATGTGAACCCACCCAACTGCCTTAACATCATTAAAGTAGAATAAGAGATATATTCCTCCAAAATGATATATATAAGAGGAGCACATCACCATCTGTAAATTATTTTTGCCAAAAAAAGTAAAACCTGAATCTACTCATGTGTCTAAAGCTACTCAATTATAAGAAATTTAGAAATGTGTTCAATGACACCACAAAGATGAAATCAGTGAAATCTAGAAATTCTAAAATTATTCAATAAATAAATGGTATGAAAACAGGGTATGGGAACTTAAAGACATCAATCACATGCAATTGTGTGTATGCAATTCACTATATTGGGATCCTAATTCAAACCACTAACTGTAAATAGATATTTTTGACACAGAGAAAATTGAACATGGACTGGATATTAGAGAACATTCACCATATTTTAAATTCATTGTGTGTGATAGTAGCATGGTGGTTGTGTTTTGCTTTAGGTGCTTAAATATTAAAGTGGAATGAAAGAAAATATAAAAAGAATAAAGGAATAGGCCCAAGAGTGGGAGAAAATATTTGGAACACATAAAATCGAAAAAGAATTTGCATTCTTACTTTAAATCTTTTTAATAGTCGGAGTTACTAAAAAATATGTTGGAAACAAAATTCTTAGGCGCAGCTAATAGCAGCAATGTTCTCATAGACCATGTGCCATAGTAATTATGTAAACAACCATAACAGGAAAGAAAGCCCTATACTGAAATATTTACCCCAATTCAAAACAAAACAAAACGCTCATCTGATTTGCAGTGTTCTTAGACTAATTAACCAAATTGTGGGGGGAGATACAGCTTGAATATGTGATATACATAATTAAATTAATATGATTGTCAACATGTTTTTTAACAAATGCTATTTCACTGAGTCATTCTGTAAAAATTCAAGCTACTTATTTTTTTTATTAAGGTGCCCCTTCTCCAAGTACCTAGTTTCAAGTTGAACTAATTTAAGATTGCCTAATTAATAAAATACTTCAATCTGTGTCACTTTTATCAAAACTCAATAAATGTTTGTACATACATCTGCAATTCTAAGCATGACGCTACATGAGTAGTTATTTTTCAGATCTTTCTAAGTTTGACGAGTTTCAAAGATTGTGAAATTGTCAAGTGGGCACTGGAGAAAAATATGGATGGCATCAACTCAAATTTCCTGGAAAGTTTAGGAGACTAGGTTTAACCTGAATTATGAATTACTCACTTCTAAATTATTCTTAATTCTAAGAGGGCAAGTAAAATTAGTGCTATGTATTTCATTCACACTTCTTATATTCAAATTATACTTATGATACACTAGAGGGTTTCCTAGGATAGCTTTATGCTACTTTGGGGCTTGATATTATTGATTTGTACTCTGTAATTACATTCATTGTTAAAAGGTTGGATAATTATTTTTTTTCCATTTTGAATTACCATGGCTCTATGATTGCTGTTGTGAGAGCACCACTGATGTTATAAACATTATATATTTAATGTTAATTCCTAACTAGGAACACAGATCCCCCCAAAATAATATTCCTATTGTGAATATGAACCATTTAATAAGAGATTTTATAGCATACTTTTGCTACAAATATAATATTAATACCTGTTCCCATCCTGAGGTGTTCTAGGTTTACAGGAGGAATTCTAGTGTTAGACTAATGACATATTGATAAAGACTTAGCTTTTAAGTGGAAGAATCATTGCAATTATCTTTTAAAACTTAAAACGTTTCCCTTTCAAGGAAAACAACTACCATGAAAAAAAATGCAGAGCACTTACACATAACCCAAGAGAAGACCCAGGGAAAAGCCAAAATTTGGAGTTAGTAAAGAAACAAAATAGCACCAAAGAAAAGGCACAGAAAAATAGATAATAGATTGATATGGAGCATCATTATCACCTAATAGTGCACGTAAAGTCTCAGTGATCTCTAAGAATATTTTGTATAAGGATATGAAATGCATGGTTTTCACAGTAAGATATTTCTATAATAGTTTATTGGAGCATGTGAAAATGAATGATGTATACTTAAAAATTATTACAATTATTTCTCTTCATTAATATGTACCTATATGCCACAAATGAAGGAATGAAAGCATTATACAGCTTAAAGAATATTAGACTAGATGTTGGAAGACTGGGTTTAGCATGATTCTGCCATCACAAAATTAAAGCAAAAGAGAAAGACAAAATTCGGTAGGACTGCTCTCTTGGACTTGGTTGTGTTTTCTATAAAAAGTAGAGGACTGACCAGTCTGATATTCTGTGAATCTAAGACAAACAGTAAAATCAATTTACATTTAGTCCTTTTGTTGTTTTTTTTAGAACAAAAGCATCTGTTATGCCATTTTATAGCCTCTCAAAAAGTGGTATGCATTTAAGAAATAGTCTAAGAGCCAAGATATTTTATTCTAGTGGATAAAACACAAATACATGGTATTGATTACATAAAAAGTATAGAGATCATCATGTAGTAATGCTTTCATTTTTATCATCCATGATTGCTCTTATCCACATAATCTCGCCTTGTCTGAACTTCTCACAGCCAATAACATCTACCAATTGTTTTGTGTGTAGTGTCTTGTTTCTTCAACTAGTAAACGTACTTGCCAATGCTAGACTGGTATTTAAACCCTGGCCCACCCACCACTCTCATGAACAACATACCTAACCTTGCTTAGCCACAGCTTCTTCACATGAAAGAATCAGTATAATACAATAGCCTTTCTAAGATTGTTGTGAAGATTAAATGAAATAGAACTCTGGCTTACAAGAGATTAAATAGTAAGTAGAAAGCACATACATTTCATTTTTTTGCCTTTCTAGATCCTTACTTTACAGATAGCAAAGTATCTTATATATATCTTTTGTATTCTACAGAGCCCTTAACACTGCTAAGCCCACAGAAGATACTCAAATATTGGTTGCATCATTTATTCAATAAACATTTACTGAGAACCTACTTGTGCCAGGCTTTAAGGTAGGCATGGAGGAAAATAAAAATGAAGAAGAATGTCAGAGCTCTTTCATTGAGTATGTCTAAGTCTGCTAACTGCCAAATAATAAGGATATTAGAACTATGAAGTAATTTTAACATAGTTTGGAGTAACTGTGACTGTAGGGTGACGAAAGTATTGAAAAACACAAAACAAAAATAACAAAAACACATAGTGGTACCTAAACAGGAAGGATTTTAGGCTATGGACATTGCTTATCTCCCTAAATGAAAATATCCCTTGGAGGTAAACCTTAATGAGCTAAATAAATGTAAATATTTGTCTAATTGAAAACCTGTTTTCTTTTTCTTGGAGCAGGAATTACAGGAAAAACATTTCAAAGTTTCAAATTCCATGATAAAGGAGAAAAAACAAAATGGTTTTCAAAGATGGGATGAAATCATGTTTCCATGGAAACCCTGAGCTGGTTTGTTGCAATCCAACTTAAGTTGGCAAATTGGGCTAATTTCAATTATAAAAATAAATTTGACAACTTAAAAAATTTACCCATCCCATCATGAATGTCATTTTCAAATGACAGCTAAATATATAGAAAGTATCTCACTGAATTACAAATATACTTAATTTCTTTTATCTTTACATCTTCACCTGGCAATGATATCATTTAAATTGGAAGCAAATCCAACGATCTAAGTTGTGCCAGAATAAACAGAATCTAGAATACTGTTATCCTCTGATTCCAATGTTGGAGCAAGAACAGGAACAAGAACTTCCTCTATTACAGACTAGCAGAGTCTATGGGTTTAATAGCTTTTACTGAATCATGATAACTAAAATAGACTCAACATCCTATTCCAAACAGCCAAGGCCACTTTTTTTTCATTTAGAATTTTTTTTTTTTTTCCAAATCAGAAAGCTGTTTGATCATGGCTTATGGTTGTTAGGCAAAACAAAAATAAGATACCAAAATGTTTATGTTTTATATTAATGATTTTAAAAATATTTTTGTCTTATGTTTTACATTTATTAAAGGCTTTTACGCTAATTTAAGTACCCCATTGTTAAATAGGAATTGGTTCCAGTCTTTGAATTTGATTCATATGAATTTCTTTTACATGACTCAATGCTTTTAGACACAACAAGTAAAAAGAACCAAAGGGCAGCCAAATATATACCTGAACAATCAACTCTGAATTGAAACTGCCCAGTCTTGCAACCTTGATCTCCATCACTTCCAGTGACTCTCTTCCAATCACATCCACAAATGCTTAACCTCCCATGTTTTATGCATATGACAGGCAATTCCAAAACTGAGACACTTAACAATTAATTCTTAAAGTACTATTCTTGCCTTGAATCTTTTATTTCCATGTCCCCTTCTTTCCTGCCCACAATGGCCAAGCCTTATGAGATAGAGGTCTTCTTTTTGTTCCCTCCATTTCTTCACCACCTGCTAAATTTCCATCCCATTACACTCAATTTCTCTGAGAATTTGGGAGGACTCTCTCCTTCTATACTCTCACTTATCCCAGATATCTGATTTTCAAAGACTGGTGATAGAACACCTTATACTGTAGCTCTATTTTCTTTGAACACTCCCCTCCCACTCCTGATCCATACCCTCCGCCTGTAGAAATGTCCACCATCCTCATCTGGCAATACAACTACCTATTGATCAAGATGGAAATATTTTAGAGATTTGCCCAATTCTAGATACTGTTGTATTTTCCTGTACATGCTGCTAGAAACCATGGCATAGTTGAAAAATATAGTCTTTCAGTTAAAACTGGCTTAAATTCTCAGTCGATCACTGTGTGACTCAAAAGAAGTTTCTTAATTTTCTCTGAATCTTACTCTACTCTCTAAAACCAGTGATGAATGCACCCTATCTGCCTTGAAAGATTGTGTTAATGCTAAGATGACATAAAAAACACTTTGCAAAGTCTCTAACCCACTGTAAGAACTAAATATTTTTTCTTCCCTTCCCTTTAATTTTTTAACACTAGGACTTATAAAAATATAAGTGGAAAAACAAATGATCATTACAATTGAGAGGAAGAGCCTTTCCCTGAAAATTTATAGTGCATTATCTGCACATTTTAAGCAGTCATCTATCACTTCCTATAAGATAATATGCATTCAACTGTATATGTGTGTTTCCCAATTGCTTGGCGAGTTGCCTGTGAGTTTCTTAAAGGCAAGGAAACCAATAATTGGCTAAGCCATACAATTCCTTACATGTTATAGGTAATCAGTTCAATATTTTAATGGCTCACCCATCACTGGTAAGATAATTTATTTCATTTTTTTCACAATGGTGATAGATTTAGGCTAATCCATGTCCACTTTCTGAGATGACTTCTTTTGGGGCCACAAGTCATTGGAACAATTGGCTAGGACAAAGCATACAGAATGCGGCTGTGGAAGGCTATATAGTCCACTGGGATGAGGGGACCTATCGCTGCATTAGTGGCCATGTTCCAACCAAGCCAACCCAGATACCATCCAACTCCACATAGAAGAGCAACATTATTATTTTTGGAGAAGAATTTATTTTTAGGAAATCCATATTTTAGCTTTGAAGTTATGAAACCAAGTAGAGCCAAAAGATGATATAACCAAATATACAAACAGAAAAAAAAGACATCTCTCCTCTGCTCATACACACATAACTTTCCTTTTTGGCCATGAAGTGTCTTAAAGTCTAATTCATAACTTAAAGATGTAAGTGAGAATCGTGTCTCCTTCTTCTTTTATTCTGTTCTTTGTAATCCAAATGTAACAATTTCCATTGCAATTATCAACAGAGGCTTTTGATTAGGGTCAACATCGTACAGATGTGAGACTCACTCACTAGTTACACACAGCCAAAGCTAGGTCAGCATTATTCACAGCCTCTGACCAAGAGAAGATTCCAGGTCAATTCCTTTCTCTAACCACCTGCAGAAATCTTGAAGCTATGTTTTCTTGAACTTGTCTTTTTAGCACATGAGAGCTAAGCTGAATTTTCCTACACCTGCTTGCATTTTTAAACAATGAAAATTTCATAAGATTTTCTGCCTCAATATCTTTTATTTTTACAATAAGATAACTACAGAATCATTTCTCTCTGAATATCAAGAACATGAGAAAACAAATTCATACATTTAACAGGTGAGTCTTGATTACATATTCCAAAGGAACTTACACGTATTTTTCTCTATTAAACAAATACATTATATTCAGTAGTATACATGTTCTTCAAATGTGTAAATTCTTAAAAAGCCATGGCCAATCTATATTTTTAAGAAACTTTTAAGGTATGGAGTTTAGGTACTAATTAGAAAACATACTGAGTTTCAAAATAAGAAGAAATCTCAGGAGAAGTACTCTCAAATGCAACAGAAGTATGTTGTTAGCTTTTTAATTAAAATGAGATTTCTGTAAATCGATGCTATATGAGTTTCACTCATGAGGACTACATGTGATAATGAAAACTCAAGAGTTTCACATACTGTAACCAGCTATACTAAGTATTAAAAATTGTGTCCCCAAATGAGAAAATATTCATTCCTCGATATGTATGATAAAACTATCTGAATATAACTTTCCCTTTTTGTAAGAGGAATACATTAAAAATGTTGTTAGATCATGAGCTTGGAACAAAATATTAGGAGGGTATCCAAACTTTTTTGAGGTATCTTGTTTACAAAGTGCAAAGAAAACACATTTGCTGAATATTCAATGCTCATAACTGTTCTCTAACATTATTTCCAGGCATAAAAGTACTTGGCTTTTTAAAAACAAACTATAACAAAAACATCAGAAGAAGTTCATGAAAGTTGTTAGCCATATCGTTGTTTTGTTCTTAGCACATTTCCCAACACTTCTTAAAATCAAAAGTTCAGCCTTAATTGTATAATAAAATCACCCCATGGGTTGTTATTGCTATAGTCTACAAGCCACCAGATCCCTCTCAGATGGAAATAAAATGTATCCCTATTCATTTCAACCACACAGAAAGTATGTACTATATCATACTCTGACGTTTCTATCTCACGAGCATGATTTTAAAATAATTTCTATATCCCTTTCATGAAATGAGGGTTGTTACATTACTTCTTGAAATGAATTTTAATTATTAAAGTAATTATTATATCTCTTCTCTTCACAATGAAATACTGAACATACTTATTTGAGATTTTTGAACTGATATTTACTGTTTTCTACTTGTTTTATATCTTAAAATTGTATTATTTTCAAAAGTAAAATTAAAGGGATTCTCCATCATGTTCTATCTTTATTTTAGGAAAAATTTTAGTGTTTCTGTCCACATAAATTGATGAAAAAAATAAATTGGTTTAAGCACAGATTTAAGTATTCAAAGTGACTGACTAAATCAATAATTAGATTAGTGCCAGGATCATAAAAATGATACTTTACTTTTAAGGAAAAATCATTCTGGAAGAAGGGGGGTGATCCCATCATAATTTTGCACAGAAAGCCAACTTACATGGACAGAGTGACACAAAGCCAAAGTGAAAGCTATTACAAATTATTTTAAATGAAAAGATATGATTTGGTTTTCAAAAATGTAATTAGCAAAAACTGCAATAAAACAACTATTGCATAGTTTAAGCATATCTATCTTTTGTGATATCATCAGAATAAATTCCACTTCATTACATAATTAAGATAGCATTTTGTCAAGCAGCTGACTTTTGTTGCAGCCAATTTATCCACTGAAGGGTACTTTATTCATTTTTAAGCAGTTATTGAGTACTTGATTTACTGAATACCTCATATATATTAAATGCCTGATAAGCACTGAGGTGTTATGAACCTATAATAATCACAGTCCTTTCAATCAAGGCACTGAACTTTAAAGAAGTTTATTGAACATATAACCTCTTTATCCAACAAAACTAAGAGCTTTTAAAGGGAGGGCTGAAGGCATATTTTATCTTTATAGATTTTTAATAATAGACCATATTACCACAGAATACATAGCAGGTCAATCAATATTACTTTAATTATTAAAATATTTGCTCATTTGTTCATTCAATGAACAGTCATTGCCTGCCTGTCAAATAATGTAATACATGTACAGCACATTGAACAGTACTGGCATACAGGGGTACACAATAAATGTCATGTTACATGGAGAAAGTGGCTAGCCAGCTATGACTTGTTTTAAGCAATAAGCACACATAGATATACCCAATTTTGGTGCTGCAGAAACACAGGAAATAGCCTGGGGGAATCCAGCAAATAACTAACACTGGTTAGTAGAGGGAACCAAGGAAATATGCTTTCAAAAATGTTAGAGTCAATATCTTAATATCAAAATACAAAGTTTAGGGGGGAAAAATGGATTAGTAGTGACCTCCTGGCTCTCTGCTCCCAGAGAAAGAGGTGAAGATCTCGAACAGCTACACACAAGTGGATCACTCCCCACCAAGAACAGCATCGTGAATCTGCAGAGAAACAGCGTGAGACATGCAGCACAGGAGGAAAAAAAGGTGAGTGGGAGACACAATCACAAAGACTGGAGAGTGCAAGATATACACTAGGGAATAGGGCACAGGATGGCTGCACCTGCCCAGCCAGCCAGCACAGTGTGATCTGAGCCAGAGGAGTATGCCTGGCTCCTCTGCTGACCTCACACCCACTCAGACAGTTATGCATCTGAATTTGGTGCAAAGTCGTGGCCCAGGACACCAGGCTCTGTGGAGTAGAGACAATAGCGGGAAACATTGTGAACTCCCCAGTGCTCTGTGCAGGGACTGCGCTGGGTGTGGGAGGGACTGGTCTGAGTGGTTACATCCCAAGACCCCAAGAGGGAGTTTGGAGACAAGGCACCTCGCCTCTGGTGATCAGCGGGACCAGAACAAATGAGGTGAATGCTGAAAAGGGAGTTCTGTCCCTGGAAACCAATGACAATTTGGCCAGCTCAGTGTGGGTCAGAAAGAGCAGGACTCTCTGCTACATAGACATGAGACTGTGGGTCTGTGATGAAGAGGGGACAGCTGGCAGCTTGTTTATTCTGTTCACCAAACCAGCATCTGCCAAATCCTGAGTGGTTTCCCCCAGCACTGGCTCTCCAGAAATGGGCTACCACCATTTGGGGGGTCCACAGCCCAGAGATGATATTGCATGTTACAGTTTTAGGCAGCACCCCTCCCCCAGCCCAGAGAATTTTATGCTGGGTGCTGCGGGCTCTGCCCTTGGAGGTGGGGAGAAGTGAGAAAAGCCACTTTCTCTATGTGATTGGCTTGAATCTGCAGGGCTTTGGTGCTGAATAAT
The DNA here is from genome assembly GCA_963574885.1 of Lepilemur ruficaudatus. Taxonomy (NCBI): domain Eukaryota; kingdom Metazoa; phylum Chordata; class Mammalia; order Primates; family Lepilemuridae; genus Lepilemur; species Lepilemur ruficaudatus. The sequence goes on from CAUYRT010022801.1 coordinate 16,662, forward strand.
ACTTGGTGGCCTGTAGATTCACCTGCAGGACTGACTTAGGTCATCTAATAAGATCATAACTCTAGGGCTTGCTCTTCATATCTAGGTGGCTACCAGCATTGGGGTTTGTAGACAGGGAAGTAAAAACCTGGCCAGAGACCTCAGCAATTGCACCAATTGACCCCTCCCATCAGGAGCAGCCTACCAAGTGTGGTGAAAGAACCCTGAATAACATATTAGTGGTCCCTCTAGCAGCAGATCAAGCAACCATAAAAGCGCACACACACACTCAGCCTTGCAGGCACGAGCTGTGATCTATCTTGCCCTTACCCTACCTTAAGGGGGAACAAGGTCCAAGTAACCCTGGGGAGTGACAAGACCTTTCCCAAAGATCAGGGCATTCGTATACCCCATCCGGGAGACCGGAGCCTAACATAGAGACATCAAATTACCTTGATAACTGGCTCCTCCACACAAACTCCAATCGACGACAGACAAGGTAACCCCATAGCTTAATGCAATACCCTCCATCTCAAGCTATTACAGGGCAGTGGAATCACACACACACAAGTGTGATCCATCACCTGGGAGCTTAAGCTGGGGGTCCAAACTCGCTAATATCAATTGGCAAGAGGTGAAGACAACAGCTCAGTGGTAACACAACTTGCTAAAATGCCTCTAAGGCAATACAGGAGCAGCACATCTCTCCCCAACACTGTCAAGGAACAACACTTGGGGACTTGAAGATAGGGCCATAAGCCAGTCCTAGCACCCCCAGTTCTTGACCAAGTAGCCTGATGAGAAAGATTCAGCAAAAGAATGCAGGAAACATGAAAGATCAGAAAGAAAAGTCACCCCCAAAAGAAATCATTAGATCCTCAACAACGGATACCAACTTAAATGAAATGATTAAAATGATGGAGGAAGAATTCTGAATATAGATTGTAAGAAAACTCAATGAAATTGAAGAGAAAATATATACTCAACACAAGGAAGCCACAAGAACAATACAGGAAATGAATAAAAAATTCTGTAAAGAAATTAAAACATTATGAAAGAACCAAACAGAAATACTAGAAATGAAAGAGGCATTCAAGGACCTACAAAACACAGTAGAAAGCCGTAAGAGTAAGACAGATCATGGAAAGAAGAGAATCTCAGAGCTTGAAGATAATGCCTATGTGCTAAACAAATCAGGTAAAGAAAAAGAACATAGAGGCAAGAGATAAGAACAAAATATACAAGAAATGTGGGATTATGTGTGTGTGTATATATATATATATATATATATATATATATATATATATGCATCCTGGAAAGAGAAAAAGAAAATACTCAAGGACTGGAAAATCTATTTCTTGGATACTGGAGGAAAACCTGCTTGGCCTGGCCAGAAATCTAGATATCCAGGTAGAAGAAGCACACAGAACTCCTGGAAGACTCAAGGTGAAAGGCAATCACCATGTCACATAGATATTAGGCTGGCCAAAGTAAACATGAAAGAGGCAATCTTTTGAGCAGTAAGATGAAAACAACAGATAATCTACAAAGGAAAACGTATCAGACCAACTGCAGACTTCTCAACTGAAACCTTACAAGCCACAAGGAACTAGGGATCAATCCTCAATCTTCTAAAAGAGAAAAATGGCCAATCTAAAATTCTTCACCTGCCAAAACTTAGCTTCATCTATGAGGGAAAAATAAAGACTTTCCCAGACAAACAATCACTGATGGAATTTTCAAACACCACAGCTGTCCTACAGAAAGTACTCAGACCTGCATTAGACACTGAACAGCTCAATAGATACCCATCAAAGTAAAATCACTCAAGAGTTAAAGTCCAGAACTTGGATTCCACAATGGCTTGAGAGGTAAAACAAAACAATAAGAATTTATCAAACAACATGAACAGAAATCTACCCCAAATATCAATTCTCTCAATAAATTTGAATGGCTTGAATTGTCCACTGAAGAGACATAGACTGGCTGAGTGGATAAAAAATCACAAGCCAAGTATCTGCTATCTCCTGGAAATGCATCTTATACACAAAGACTGTTTCAGACTCAAGGTCAAGGGTTGAAAAACAAACTTCCAGGCAAATGAAAACCAAAAGAAAGTGGGGGGTAGCTATTCTTACATCAGTAATGTAAACTTTAAAATAACAAAAGTTAAGAAAGACAAAGATGGTCACTATATAATGGTAAAAGGAAAAATCCAACAAGAAGACTCGACAATTCTTAATATTTATGCACCCAACACAGAAGTGTCCAGATACATAAAGCAAATCCTGTTTGATCTAAATAGCATGATAAACAGTAATGCCATAGTAGCTGGGAATTTCAATACTGCACTGACTGAATTGGACAGATCCTGAAAGCAGAAAATAAGTAAAGAAACAATGGACCTAAACAGAACTCTAGAACAAATGGGTCTAACAGACATCTACAGAACATTCCACCCAAATAAAGCCCATGATACACACTTCTCATCAGCTCATGGAACCTTCTCTAAAATCGATCACATCCTAGGCCACAAATCAGATCTCAACAATTTTTAAAAAATGGAAATTATACCATGTATCTTCTCAGATCACAGTTGTATAAAATTAAAAATCAATGCAAACAGAAACACTCACCACTTAATAAAGTCATGAAAATTAAACAATCTATTGCTGAATGACTATAGGGTCAAGGAGGAGATCCACACAGAAATCAAAGGATTCTTTGAACTAAATTATAACAGGGACACAAGTTATCACAATCTATGGGATACAGCAAAAGCATTCCTGAGATGAAAACTAATAGCACTAAATGCTCACATCCAAAAGACAGAGAGCTCACAAATCAACAAATTAATAAAACATCTCAAGGAACTGGAAAAGGAAGAGCAAATTAATCTTAAACCTAGCAGAATAAAAGAAATAACTAATATCAGAGCAGAACTAAATGAAAGTGAGAACAAAAGAACTATACAGAAGATTAAAAAACCAAAAGTTGGTTTTTTGAAAAGACAAAGAAAATTGACAGCCCTCTTGAAAGATTGACAAGAACTAGAAAGGAAAGGACTCTAATAAACTCAATTAGAAATGAAAAAGAAGAGGTCACTACCAACATCACAGAAACACAAAATATTATCCTTGAATACTATAAAAATCTATATGCCCCCAAACTACAAAATGTGGTGGAAATGGACAAATACTTAGAAACACACAATCCTCCTAAATTCAATCAAGAAGAAATAGAATTCCTGAACAGACTAATATCAAGCACATAAATTGAAACAGCAATTAAAAATCTTCCACCAAAAAAAAAGTCCTGGACCAGATGGGTTCACACCTGAATTTTACCAAACTTAAAAGGATGAACTCATACTATATTGTAGAAATTATTCCACAACATTCAGAAGCATGGTATCCTCCCTAACTCATTCTACAAAGCCAATATCACCTTGATACCAAAGCCAGGAAAGGACACAACAAAAAAAGAAAACTGCAGACCAATATCCCTCATGAATATAGATGCAAAAATCCTCACAAAGTCTTAGCAAACCGAGTCCAACAGCAGATCAAAAAAATAATTCATCATAACTAGGTAGACTTTATCCCAGAGATGCAAGGTTGGCTCAACATATACAAATCTATAAATGCAAATCACCACATAAATAAAGGAACAGACCATATGATTCTCTCAATAGATGCAGAAAAAGCTTTGACAAAATCCAAGACACTTGTATGATAAAAATTCTTAACAAAATAGGCATAGATGGGGATTACTTTCAAATTATTAAATCCATATACAATAAACCCATA
>CAUYRT010022803.1:0-13012 GCA_963574885.1 Lepilemur ruficaudatus
TTGTGTCACCTCACTTCGAATAATGGGCTCAAGCTTAATCCAGGATAATACAAGAGGTTCTAACTCACTGTCATTTCTTAAAATTGAGTAATATTCCATTGTGAACAAATACCAGATTTTAACAATCCACTCATGCATTGATGCGCACTTGGGTTGTTTCCATGACCTAGCAATAGTGAATTGTGCTGCCATAAACATTCAGGTGCAGATGTCTTTATAACAGAATCTCTTGGGTAGACCCAAGTCTGAGCGACGTGGGGGGTCACTGTGGAGAGGTGGGATATGCTTGAAAAGTAGTTGGGGAGCAGAATTAGGGGTCTCAATAGGGGAAAGGAATTCCTCAAAAACTGATTCATATGATTAACTGTACACCTTGGTAAATTCACTGAAAATCATTTAATTGTACACTTAAAATGGAGTGTTGGATGTACGTAGATACAGTTGGAGCACTATGTATGTACTCCATGGACTACTTTGACAGAGTAGATTTTTGAATGTAACAAGATAAGTCAACTTGAGTGGTAATATATTTTGGGAAATCAGCTCACTACAAATTGTTACTGTAAACATTGTACTGTAAATGCTTTGTAGTTTTCCCCCAATAAAAAAAATAATATAAAAAAAATGTTTGTTGTTATTGTTAGTTTCAATAGGCATTATCGCAAGGAGATTCATGATCTGGGCTCACTCTGTTTTTACCCAAAAGTCTTGACACTTACATTTTAATACATATCTTTATGTATATTTTTGTTCACATCTATAGTTTATGAATATCTCTATTCTCTCCCTACCCTTCTCTCTGAATGAGAAAACATCTCTTATTTCCCTCATGCACTTCTTCCTGAATGAGGAAATGTTTCTCACTGCCTTGTTTATTCCTCCCCTTGCTATTTCCCATGTTGCGGTCCTCCTCCCAAAACATCTAGGGGAAAAGTCATCCTAAAGTAGAAACTTCTGAAATTTCATATACATGGAATAGTAAAATGTGTGAATGTCTTCTTTCACTTACATTTCAAAGCATACATTTGTGCCTTGCTTCTTTCACTTGGCACCATGTTTTGTAGCATGTATCAATACTTCATTTCTATTTCTTTTTATTGCCAAATAATATTCCATTGTATTTATCCATTTGCCAATTGATGGAAATGGGGTTGTCTCTATTTTTTGGCTCTTATAAATAATGTGGCTATACACATGTGTGCACACGATTTTGTGTGGACATCTGTTTTCATTTCTCTAGGGTATATACCTAGGAATGAATCCTGAAAATTATATAGTAACTCTATTTTTAATCATTTGAGGAACTGCCAGGCTGTTTTCCAAAGCAGCTGCACCATTTTATATCCCCACCAGCAGTGTATGAGGGTTCCAATTTCTCCGACACTTATCATTTCTTTTCATTCTTCCCATTTCTTTGTCCTCACGTGTTAAGGTCTTGTGACATTACTCAGTTCCGTCTTCTAACTTACTAGTAATCTCTTCCTCAAAGTCCATTACACTCCTCAGCCTTCCTTAGATGGTTTTCTATTCCAGATGTTCTATTTTTCATTTCTGATTGTTTTCCACAATGAGCTTATTCTTATCTCATGGGCATGATTTTATTCCTTCGAGGACATTAATAGTATTCAATTAAAGTCATCTTCTGCTTGCCTTAGTAACTTTTCTCTCAGGTGTTCTCATTTATTGGGCTGGTGTTTCTATTTTCTGATGACTTTTTCCCCTAGATGTTTTGGGATTCCTCCATTTTAAGAGAATCTTGTCTGTTTGTGGATACTGATCTGAGTAGATCTGATTAGAGCAGCCTATCTCAGTTACTGCAGGGGAGGAGATCGCATGCTGCCGGGGGAGTCTTTGGGGTATGTGTGTGTGTGTGTGTGTGTGTATGTGTGTGACTAAGCATTTTTTTTCACTTTAAAACCTTTCCATTGGTGATTCCATTCCCCATCATAGCTTCAAATTACATCTCTAAATGAGTAACTTCCAAATAGTATCTTCAGCCCTGACCTCTCCCATGAGCTACAGGTCCATACACACTCCTTTTCTTCAAATCACTTATCTCATTTTGTAATTATACATTCACAGTGCAATTATTTGAGTAATGTCCATCTCCCCCCACTAGTCTGTGTGTCCCATGAGAACAGAGACTGTGCCTATTTTTGGCCATTGCTATGTTACCAGCACTTAGTATAGTATGTGGCATATATGCTCAATTGAACCAATGAATGAATTACGCAAAACAGCTTATGTGGGAAAGACCCTGTGGTGTCTTGGAGCAATGACAGTGGGAGGTCATCTTTATTCCTGACACCAGATTCAACCTCAGGGTCAAACCTCCAGAGTTCCTGGGCAATGCCTTTGACATGTAGCTACCTTTGCAGTGTACACTCCCTCCTTGTAGGAGAAGAAATTCAGCTTGTAGTCTTTCTTGGAGCCCGACAGTACATCAATGTAATCAAGGCCCTTCATGGTGACGCTTGGGTCTGGTTTCTCTGGTTTCACCATTTCCACAGTGACTCGGAATCTGGGGCAGCAGAGGAGCACATGAAGAGAGGAGAGAGAAAATGAGACCGTTTACCCAAAGGACAGAAGGGAAAGTGCTGTCTATACTCTTGATTTTATGGGAAGTGCATGGATCCAGGGTTCTAGTCTTCACCCTGTTGCTAACAGTAACTCCCACTTGTTGACCACCTGTTCTGTGCCATGTACTGAATGAGTGCTCTACATATGTTACAGGCATTTGATCCTTGAAATATCCACAGGAGGTACATGTCACTATTTTCTTCATTTCACCAAATAGAAATAGAAGCCAAGAGAAGGAAGATAACATGCCTCGGTAACATGACTAGTTATTGCCAGAACCAGGATTCAAACTCAGGTCTGGGCCTTTATTCGCATGGTAAGCAGTATGTCGTGCTTTGTCTCCCAGTCTTTGGTTCCTTCTCTGTAAAAGAAGGGGAGCCGGCTCGTTGGCCTTGAGCTCTTTGCATGCTTGTATTCCACTCTACTCCTACTGTAGGTACAAGATCCAAGGGACTTCCTTCTTTGGCCAGTGGCTTAGGTAATAAGACAGATACTCAATAATAACAATGATGGCTACCATTATGATAATAATAACAGCTAACACTTACTGAACACTTACTTTGTGCCAGGTATCATTCTAGCAGATTTACAAGTAACAGCACCAGACAGGAGAATCTCTCCAGAGGCCTAGAGTTTAGGAAATGCCTGGCTATATCAGAGAACTTTGTCTCCGACTCTCTGAGCCCCTCCAATAGAGGCTCTGGGCAGAGGAAGGACAAAGCCAGATGGTGAAAGTCCTCCCTCCATCTCCCCACCCAGACCCCTTACCCCACTCCCTCACCTCTGGGGCTTGTTCAGCCAGTTGGTGACTGGCAGGAGCTCAGTGTAGGGTGTCTTACATGGCACTTCACGGTAGATGTTGGCTACAGCTTTGGGGAGCTCGGAAGTCCCATGCAGAGCATATAGCCAGCCAGTCCCATCCGGGAGGGGGAAGAAGAGGGTGCCCTATGGGAAGAATTGTGATCAGAATAACACAGGGGGTCCTTTATTAGGTAAATACCAGGCATGGTGAAGACAAAGGATTAATGAATGCTCTGCAAATAAATATAACATGTACGGAAATCAGCTTGGTAATATGTTTCAAGAGTCATAAAAATGTTAATATCTATTTGAATGAGGACTATCACCCCAACAGAACTTGCTGAAGGAAAATCCTTCCAGAGGACAAAGTTACATATATGTATAAGAACCACTTATAACAGTGATGAAAATTTTGAGATAAACATTCAACAAGGGAATGTTAAACAAATTATGGGACTCTCATTCAATGAAATATCAGGAAGTCATTAAAGATGGTTATCACAAAGACTAAATAGTTAAATATAATAGAAAAATGCTAGTATATAATGTAAAGTGAAAACAAATAAAATGAAAAATTAGGTATGCTGTGATGACAGTTATGGCTATATCTTAACAAGAATTGGTAGTGAAGATAGAAGAAAAAAATTTCATTTTTTTATAGGGTGGGAGATTATGGCCACTTTCATTTTTATTATTACAGTCACCATGATATTATTTATGCAGTTAAGCTAAATATTAATTGCTCTATGTTTGGTCTAGTATTTCATTTCAGAACTGGACCCCTGGCTTTAGAATCCCCTGTACAGGAAAACACATGGATAAAAAAGGAAGCCAGGGCTTGGTAATCTGCACGATTCCCTCTTATTCCAACATGATCTGTGTGTTCCCCCCTTGTTCTGATATTCTCTGAGCTCTGAGCCCCCAAACCATCTCTAACTTCGTCCACACAGCTCCTCCCTTCAGCTATTCCAGGAAACCAGCGGGGAGGCCTCTGCCTACCTGGTGCTTGCGGTTCTCCAAGTTCATGGTGCGGGGCCTATAGGTGATCTCGTAGGGCTTGTTTTGCTGATGGGCCTCCAGGGTGATGAACTCGGGCCCCTCCCAGTGCTCACCCTCAAAGATGGGGTGCAGGTTCCAGGTCTGGTTGGTGCGGTTTGACAGCATGATGGTCTGTGTGTGCTTGGAGCGCACCTGGCAGTTGAAATTCACCACCTGGAAGAAAGTAGTTGCCTCGTCTTCCATGATACTTCCCCCGGCCTGTCTTCAGGGGCCAGAGATGCAGACTGTGCCAGGGAAGACTGACTTTAACTGTGCTTCCCATTTTGAGTTTCAGTGGATCATTTTCTTCATTCATTCAACATATATTTACTGAGTACCTTCGATGTGCCAGGCACTGTTGTTGGTGGTGGAGATACAGCGATGAACAAAATAACAAAAGTCCCTGCCCTTGGAGAGCTTACGTTCCAGTGGGGAGACACAGACGAGTAGGATACGAATATGTGCTAAGGGGAAACACAGAACAGAGCAGGGGTGGGCATGACAGGCTGGGGAGTGGGTCTGAAATATTAAATAGGGTGATCAGGACAGGCCTCACTGAGCATGTATATTTGATAAGAGACCAAGAAGGATGACATCAAGGAAGACCTGGGGAAGGGCCTCCCAAGCAGAGGAAACATCGGTTGCAAATTTCCTGGATTTTGACAAATGGCAAATGAGGCCAGTGTGGCAAATGTGAAGTGAACGAAGGGAGATAAAGTAACAGGGAACAGGAAACAGCATGTAGGTCCTTGGAGTCACGGTAGAGACTTTTCTCTTCCTTCTAATGAAACAGGAGGACTGAGAAGATTTCTGAGTAGAGGAGTGACCTAACAGAGTTGCTCCAGATGCTTAGAGGAGACAGAGGAAGAGAGACCAATTAGAAGACACTTGCAATAGATCAGGTGGGAGATAACAGGGGCTTGGCTGGCACTGGTAGCACTGAGGATGGTAGGAAATGGGATATTCCAGTTGTGCTTTGAAGAGCAAATAGGATTTACTCCTGTATGGAATCTTGGGTGTAAGTGGAAGAAGCTTCAAGAATGACACCCAAGTTTTTAGCCTGAGCAACTAGAATGAAGGAGATGCCACTTCCTGAGGTGAGGTTGACTGTGGGAGGAGCAGGTTTGGGGGAGAGATCGGGAACTCAGTTTGTACATGTTAAGCTTGAGGTGCTTATTAGTCAAGCAGGAAGTGGAATTTACAAACCAGGAGTTCAAGGGAAAGGTCCAGGAGATAGGGATCTGGGAGTTGTCAGTACAGCAATGTTTTTTTTAAGATCAAGAAACTGGATGAGGTCAACAAGAAGTGAGTGTATTTATAAAAAAGAAGGAATCTAAGGACTAACTCCTGACTGGCACACTCCAATGTTAAGAAGACTCAGAAGAGAAGATGAGAAGGAGCCGCCAGTGAGATAGGAGGAAACTGGGAGAGGGGGTGTCCTGGAGCCTGGTGAAGGAACTGTTTGAAGGAGGAAGGGCTGGTTCATGGTCAAGTAAGGTGAAGGCTGAGGAATGGCCATCGGGCTTAACAACGTGAATTTTGATCCATATCTTGCACTATATACAAAAATTAACTCCAAATAGATTGAAGCCATCAATGTAAAACTTGTGTCCAGCATACATAGAGAGGTCTCAAAACTTTAATAAAATTAAAAACAGAAGATTTGAGCAGACAGTTCAACAAAAAAGATACATAGCTGGCTGTTTAGCAAACAGTACCTAAAAAGGCGCTCAACGTCATTAGTCATTAGGGAAATACAAGTTAAAATCCTCAATGAGATACCTCTACATACCTATTAGAATGGCTTAAATTCAAAAAACTGACCATATTAAGAGCTGACAAGGATGTGGAGCACGTGGAGATGTTGGACAAAGTGATTGTGTAAAGGGACAATTGCATAAAAGGACATGATCGCTTTGGGAAATAGTTTGACAGTTTCTTAAAAAGGCAAACATATACCTACCACATGACATTGTCATTCCCCAACTAGTTATCAACCCAGGAGAAATGAAAGCGTATGCTCTTGCTGAGACTTGTACACAAAAGTTCACAGCATACTGTGGGACTCCATTCAAACAACATTCTTGAAATGACATAATTATGGAGAGAGAGACTGGGTACCGATTCTACCATATGCAATGTGGCCAGTTAACACAGTCGACAGTAGAGTTAGGTGTCTAGCAGCGGGGCTGGCAGAAGGTTAACCCCAGGCTGTTTTTATTTTTTAAACCATAGAGATGGAGAAAGGTGTTGACCTTTTCCTCACAGATCTTAGAATTTGATCTAGCCAGGGATAACAATGCGGACTTCCTTGAGAATGCAATGTTTAAGTTGAGAGCTAACAAGCGAACAGAAATTAATGAAATGAAGAATATTCCAGCAGTGGGAATAGTGTATTTACAGGCCTTGTGGAGGAAGGGAGCACGTCTGGATGTTTGATTTGGGGGCTGAGGACTGTTTGGACAGAGCCACTTGTTGCAAGAAGGCCCAGGTGAGGGGGGCGGCTAACTCCTGCCGCTGGCCTAGCCCGGGCAGCACCTCCTCACCTCTTTTACTACAGGTGGTCCCACGCAGACTCCAGACAGGGATAGGGTCAGAGGATTGCCCCCCTGGATGAAGCACAGCATGTTTTTATAGAAACTCTCCTTTCCCACCTCGGTGGGATGGTAGGTCACTTCGAAAGAAACCTCCATGCCTGCGGTGATGTAGCCTTCTCCTGGGCTGATGGAGAAGTGAGGTTCAAATTTTTTGACATCCCATTTGAACCTTTTCCAAGACAAAAGAAAACAAAAACAAGAAAGAGAGTTTACTAATATTCTAAGGGTGTCCTTTGCCTGGGATTTTAGCTGCGAGGTTCACCTGCGTCCTCCATACGACCCAGAGAAGAAAGGTCTGCCAGACAGCAGAAGCGCTCGCAGATGTGGCCAAGGTCGCTTGCTGGGTAAGGTCACTGAGCTCCCCCTCAGATCTGAGCTGGGCTGGGAGGTGGCACTTGATTACTCGAGAGTAATTACCCATGGCAGAAGGGACATATGCACAAACACATATACACACATGTACTCAAGGTTGCACAGTTAGGCAGTGGCCGGGCGAGGACTGGAACCCTTCTGAAACTGTGGTTTAACCATTCCCTGTACTGCTCCTCCATTCAGATCCAGGAGGGTAGCAACCATCCCTTCATGTGAGAGTTGCGCTAGGTTCTTGGTGGGAGTTGGGATCCGACAACCTTGTGTGGTCATCCCTCTGTGGTTGGGCGCTTGGTTCAGGCAGGAGACAGAGGCTGGATGGTGCAGGTCAGTGCCTCCAGCACCAGGGCTGCCACGTCACATGCCTTGGGGTGCCACTGACACTGAGGTCCATGTGAAGGGTGCCCCCTGGGGGTGTGCGGTGTGCAGCTGGCACCGCCATGTCAGCATGCCCAAGTGGGACGACCCTGGAAAGAAGAGCTGCCACAGATACTCCTGGGTTCCAGTCCCATCTTTGTCACTTCCTGGTTATGCGATCTTGGGCAAGTCACCTACCCTCTTTGGGCCTCAACTCCATCTGTATGATAGGGATGATACAGTATCTACCTTAACAAGTCCTAGGATGATTACGTGGGATATTATATGTAAGAATGCTCAATGTTGCACCTGCACATAGAAAGTTCTTTCTACATGCATGATTTTGGAAAAGCTACTTAATCTCTTTGTACCTTAGTCTGCTTGTCTGTAAAATACATTGGTAGTAGTAGTATGGGCTGCATAGAGTTGTTGGGATTAAATGAGGTGAGCTACGTAAAGGGCATATAACAGGGACTGAGCAAATGTTCCCCATCGTGTTAAGCTTAGTAACGCCCCTGGCAAGGCCACTGCTGTCACATCTTGAGGGAAGTAGGGGTTGGGGTAGGACAGAAATAAAAAGTGGCTGCACTTGCAAAACAAGTATCTAGTCCACGGCAGATCCAGGGACAGACGTCTCTGCCACAGCCTTGGGGAAGGAGGCTCCGTTCCCCTACCTTGCACCTATGTCACCGGTGTTCAACATGAGGATGCGGCGTGTGGCTTGCGTCTGATACACGACTGGTCCGAAAGGAAGGTGATCCTGGTCCAGGGAGATCTCCAGGGCTTGGCAGCAGCCATTGAGCAGAAAGAGGGGGCGCAGGAGCCCCATGCATTCCATGAACACTTCCTCAGAGAAGAGAGGCACGCGCTTCTTCGGGGCAAATATGACTTCCAGTTTACAGACTTCTTTGGGCTTCAGTGTGATATTGTAGAAGGGCACCAAGGTGATGACCTAGATGGAATGACACCCAGACTCAGCAGCTGAGGGTAGGGAGTGGGGGTAAGGCCTCAATTCCCTGAGGTCTTGCTGCTGGGGCTGGAAGTGGGGCCAGATCTCACTTCTGCTCTCGTCTCAGCTGTGCGAGCTTTTGTAAGTTATTTAAACTTTCTGACTTACTCTGTGGTGAAGATTAAGATCATCTGTACAAAATATATGGCACATAACAGGCATCCAATCAATGTCAGCTCCCTCTCCTGCCCCTTTCCTAACTCCTTTTGGGCATTCCTTCCTTCCTCCTCCCTGCAGAGGAAATAGTACCCAGAAACAAGACACAGAGCGCCAGTGTTTCTCAAGGACTGCTCCCTGCATGGGATTTCTCTGTGTGATCTTAAAATGCAGATTCCTGGGCCCTGCCTCAGGCCGATGGAATCAGAATCTCCTGGGGAGAACCCAGAACCTGCATGTTCAAAAGTTCCATGGGTGACTCATGTACTCTTAAGTTTGAGAACCACTGCATGGGTTTATTTGGCTTTCTCTTTCCCTTGGTCCTGGCAGGAATCAGTCGGCACTGGGGAAGCCAACTCCCCTTACATCCTTGAGCCTCCTTCGGTGCAGAGCCTGAGCAGTGACCAACAAGTGGGCTGCGGCCGCAGGGAGTGAGATGATGAGCGAGGAGCTGCAACGGGAAAGTGATCTTAGGGATGTCACAAAACATGATGACGTTGGAAGCTAGCCTCAGGGTGCTGGTGCCAGCATGGGTCCCTCTGGCAGCTTTAGTCCCACCACCTAAGGAGGCAGATTTGGTATGGGCAAACCTTTAGGGGAGCTGAGGGCTTTAATTTGGATTAACTAGGGAAGGGAAGCAAGAAGTCTTCCCTCCTCATCTGGATGGCGACGTGGCAGTATGGGGTCCTGGGATGAGATGCCCACTCAGTGTCTGGCCTAAGATCACTTTCCTGTTGCAGCCCACTTCTAACTAGAAGTGTACATCATGCATGGAGTCATGGATATTATGTGGCTATTACAATGTTGTTTGTAACAGAACAGTTAGAAACACCTAAACTGAGCAGAGATAGAGAACTGGTCCATGTATATAATGGAGGTGTAAATGAACAGGTGATATTGAATGACGTAGAAAATGAAATGAGAACGTAAAATGAAAACAATAAAGCACTAACCCCATACTGTTTATGTGAAAATGAAGAGAGAGAGCACGTGGAAAGCTCACAGAACGGTCTGGCACGTTGTAGGCTCACAGGAAATGTGAGCTGTTGCCATCATTAGCATCAGAAGGCATGAAGAGGCCACTGGGTCCCCCTGGGCACCAACCTTGGGTTCCTGGAGCTCTGGAATCGAGAACATAACTGACTGGTTGAATGTGAGCTGGGCGAGGCTGTTGTTCATGATGGAAACCGTTTTTTTCACAACCTGTCCTGGCAGGATGGCTCCCAACTTCACAATCCTGTTGGCTGGATCTAAGACTGAAATCTGTGGGGCGAGGAAGAGAGCAGGAGGAAGGGTTCATGAGTTGATGAGAAAAATAAGCCTTATGAAACATCTTCCCTGGGGAGGCAAGAGGGATTCCCTTTCCTTTAGTGCCCTAACTTCATACAGGTGTGTTCACAGTGGGCGTGTCAAAGGAGGATGTTCCATAATTGAAATGCATGTCTGTGTACATTGCTTAAAAATGTCATCTGTTCACACCTTTGGCTAGACTAACAAAAACCAGAAAAGAAAAATCTCTAATAAGTTCCATCAGGAACAATAAAGGAGAAATTACAACTGTTGCCACAGAGATACAGGATATAATTTATGAATACTAGAAAAACCTTGATGCACACAAACTGGACAATGTGGAGGAAATGGACAAATTCGTAGAAACACACAGCCTCCTTAGGCTCAGCCAGTAAGAGATAGAATTCCTGAACAGACCAACATCAAGTACTGAAATTGAAACAGCAATAAAAATCCTTAAGTCCCAGACTAAATGGTTTCACACCAGAATTTTACCATACCTACAAAGAAGAACTGGTGCCTATCCTACAGAAATTATTCCACAACATCAAGAAGGATAGAATCCTGCCTAATACATTTTATGGAGCCAAAATCACCCTGATACCAAAACCAGGAAAGGATGCAACAAAACAAGAAAACGACAGACAAATATCTCTTATGAATGTAGATGCAAAAATTCTCAACAAAATCCTAGCTAACCAAATCCAGGAGCTTATCAAGAAAATAGTCCATCACAACCAAGTGGGCTTCATCCCAGGGATGCAGGGATGGTTCAACATACGCAAATCTATAAATGTTACACACCACATAAACAAAAGCAAAAACAAAGACTACATGACCCTCTCAAAAAACACAGGAAAAAAGTTTGACAAAATTGAACACCCTTCTGTGATTAGAGCACTTAACAAAATAGGCATAGACGGGGCTTACCTAAAAATGATACAAGCCATATATGACAAACCCACAGCCAACATCATACTGAATGGGGAAAAATTGAAAGCATTCCTACTTAGAACTGGAAAAAGGCAAGGTTGCCCACTACCTCCACTTCTATTAAACATAGTGCTGGGAGTCCTTGCTACAGCGAGCAGACAAGAGAACGGACTTAAGGGTATCCAGATGGGGGCAGAAGAGATCAAACTCTCACTCTTTCCTGATGATATATTATATCTAGAAAACCCCAAGGATTCAACCAAGAGACTCCTTGAATTGATAAATGAATTTAATAAAGTCTCACGATACAAAATAAAATAAACACAAATCAGGGGCTTTCATATATGCCAACAACACTCAAACTGAGAACCAAATACAAGACTCAATTCCCTTCAAAATTGAAACAAAGAAAATAAAGTCCCTGGAAATATATTTAACTACGGAGGAAAAAACATCTACAGGGAGAACTATGAAACACTGAGAAAGGAAATAGCAGAGCACGTAAACAGGTGGAAGACCATACCATGCTCGTGGGTCGGCAGAACCAACATTGTTAAAATGTCTATACTACCCAAAGTGATCTACAGAGTCAATGCAATTCCTATTAAAAGATCATCATCATTTTTTCACAGATATAGAAAAAATAACTTTACGCTTCATATGGAACAAGAGAAGACCCCGTATAGCAAAAGAAATCCTAGGCAATAAAAACAAAATGGGAGATATCAATTTACCAGACTTCAAATTATACTACAATACTATAGTTATTAAGACAGCTTGGGACTGGCACAAGAACAGGGACATTGACCAGTGGAACAGAACACACCCAGATATAAGACCATCTTCATATAGCTAACTAATCTTTGACAAGGCAGACACAAACTACAATGGGGAAAAGAATCCTTATTCAGTACGTGGTACTGAGAAAACTGGATAGCCATATGTACAAGACTGAAGCAGGATCCACACCTTTCACCATTCACAAAAATTAACTCACGCTGGGTAACAGATGTAAACCTAAGGTATGAAACTATTAGAATTCAAGAGGAAAACATTGGAAATACTCTTGTAGACATTGGCCTAGGCAAGGAATTTATGAAGAAGACCCCAAAGGCAGTCACAGCAACAACAAAATAGATAAATGGGACCTGATCAAACTAAAAAGCTTATGCAGAGACAAAGACACTGTCGCGAGAGCAAACAGACAACCTACAGAATGGGAGAAAATTTTCTCATGCTACACATCTGATAAGGGGCTGATAACTAGAATCTGTTTAGAACTCAGGAACATCAGCAAGAAAAAGTCAAACAACCCTATCAAAAAGTGGGCAAAGGACAAGAACAGAAACTTTTCAAAAAACGACAGAATAAGGGCCAAAAAACATATGAAAAAATGCTCAATGTCTCTAATCATCCGGGAAATGCAAATTAAAACCGCAATGAGATATCACTTGTCTCCAGTGAGAATTGCCTTTATCAAAAAGTCACAAAACAATAAATGTTGGCATGGATGTGGAGAGATAGGAACACTCCTACATTGCTGCTGGGACTGCAAACCAGTGCAACCCCTGTGGAAAGCAATATGAAGATACCTTAAAGTGATACAAGTAGATCTACCATTTGATCCAGCAATCCCATTACTGGGCATCTACACAAAAGAACAAAAGACACTCTAGGGATTTGAGGGGTGGGGTTAAACTGATGTCTGAGCGATGTGGTGGGCACTGTAGAGGGGTGGGACATGCTTGAAAAGTAGTTGGGGAGCAGAATTAGGGGTCTCAATGGGGAAAGGAATTCCTCAAAAACTGATTTATGTGATTAACTGTACACCTCGGTAAATTCACTGAAAATCATTTAATTGTACACTTAAAGTGGAGTAAAG